>JANHZU010005873.1:43459-56514 GCA_032468055.1 Acrochordus granulatus | reverse complement strand
CTGAAACAAGTAACAATGATTAACACACGATATAAAGCAGAAATAGAACAAACTAACCAGCACTCATGGATCTGCTTTGAGGAAGGTTCTGGCCTCGGCTGCTGCTAGGTCAACTGCTGTCTGGTGCCCCCTGCTGGATCGGAGGATCTGCTGCCGCTGCCACTTGAGGCAAAGGGGACTTTTCCCTTTTCCCTCAGCAACGTCTCACAGTACAGCACATGACAGTAATGGAGTAAACCACGTGGCAGTGTTGACAGAACTCTCACGCAGTTGCTGCCTGAATGGGAGATACAGAGCGCACTGACTGATGACATGTAAGTTATTGCACGAAACTTTGCTCATCTTGCGAGTCACCACTTGTCTAGCGGAATAATTTTTACTACAAATTTTGCTTGTCTTGCAAAAATCTTGTCTTGCGAGGTTCCACTGTATTTCTTTTATCTCACACCTTTAATTATGTTGGCTGATCATCTCTTATTCATGTTCTGCACTGTATATAACATTGCTTCACCCAGAGTGTGCTGAGTTTGTATCAGAAGTGTACTGTAAAAGAAATGCTGAGTGTCCTCAGCCCATTTCTGACTTAATTGAAGAAAATCAGGTTTCTCAATCAACCTTAACAGGATAAAGTAAAAGTGGCTACAATTTAAAAAGAAAGGAAAGAAGAGGAGATGTCATGGCTATTGGCAAAGCATGACCTTCATACAATTATTCTGGAGGATGAAACTGTGATGGTACGTTGAGTCTTCACATTGCTCCAGCCAGAGGAACTCAGAATGAGATCGTTTCACCCACATCCAGGATATTGGTTTGCAATCATATTGCTTTTCCAGCAGTAAATTATTTTGCTAGCAATTTTGTTCTGGATGATTTCTCTTCGCTGTGGCTTCTCTGATGACCTTTCCAATGAAGAAAATCCTGCGGGATGCTGTACTTTTTGAGAGGTAGGAATGTCCAACATCCAAAGCAAGCTTCTTAAACACAAATAATGTGGATTGACCTGCCAGGATCAAATCTACTTTATATTTGTTTCTTAGACTAAGTTGATGGAAATGTCTAATGTTTGTACCCCAAAGTGCCTTGGGCCTTAGGTTCAGTGCTATAATTACTTTGGTTATTGGTAAAGCATCCAGCTATATTGGGTAGGGCTTTTAAGGGAGTAGACTACCTTGACAGCTGGTTTCATTTAGGGGAAGGGGGCTAGAGAGACTATTTTTAGAACAGCCCTCCCAATTACAGCTGTCCATGTTGATATTGAGCAAATGCCAATTCTGGATGCAAATTAGGAGCACAATTTAAGAATGGAAAGGCTCTCTTTCTCCCAGCATTCTGCCTCCAGTTGTTGGCATACCATCCTCCAATTCAATTAGTGGGGCTCAGCATTCTTGCAAATTCTGGTACAAATGGATTTGATTTTAATTTCCTGGCCTAATGGCAGATTGGAATGGAGCTGTTAATCAGATACCGGACATCTCCAAATATTGTACTGTATTTCTTTGCTCAGGCACACACAGGAAGGTAACGGGAGAAGCCTATTCTATCCAGCAAATAAAACTGAATTTTGCATTGCAAATACTGTTTCAGTATTGCAAACACTGCTTCAGGAGTTCAGATGTAGTTGCCTTCTCAAGGGATCACAATTAAGAATGAAGTTTCACAGCAAGCAGATTAGCAGTTTTTATTTATAGCAAGCCATTTATAAGTATAAATTTATAATTTATTGCAAACCAGTTTGGTTTGGTCTAATAGTGAAGGAACTAATCTAGAAGGTTTGGTCTAATAGTGAAGGAACTAATCTAGAAGCCAGGGGCAGTGAGTTCTTGTCATGCCTTAGGCATGAAATGGCTGGGTGACTCTCTCTCAGTCCAACTCACTTCACATGGTTATGGTTGTGGGGAAAATGGGAAGAGGAAGGAGTGTTAGGTATATTGATCACCTTAAATTATTTATAAAAGTAATAAAGGTAGGATTAAAAAAATCTAAAAATAAACAATTGTACAACACTGATTGATGGAACTGGACATTTAATATATAAACATTTTCAAACTATTTTTCCCATGCCTTCCTTAGCCAATCTGAATCTTTCTTCTGATTCTCTCCTCTTGGAAGACTGTAATATCTCAATTTTCTGCATTCTTTCTCACAGTCATAGACAACCAGAGAAATAGCCTTTTTTCCTAATGGCCTGACACCTGAGATCACAAACAAGGAATGAATTGGGAGCTGCTTGATTTGTAATTTGCTTATTGGAGACCATTCCAATTGTGCCAAAATTTGAGACTGAAACAGGAAACCAGGTTACAATTTCAGTATGATTGGGTTCACATACACCAAACATATTTGTTTAAGGATAATTTATTGAGTAAACTACAGTTGGCTCTGTTTATGAAAATGCTGAGCTACAAACTATACCTAATAGAAGAGACGCTCTGTAGCACAGGGTTGAGTTCTTGATGGTTTCTGAGCTTGGTTGTTTGCTTGTAGGTGTTTCATTACCCTACTAGGTAACATCATCAGTGTGAAGGAGGGTAGGATTTGCTCTCCCTGTTTATATACAGTAGTTTTTCCTGCCAATGTTAGTGGGGATGTGGTGGAAAGCCAGGATCTCTTAATTTTCTGGAGGATGGGAGAAGATGAAAGGAAGAAAAGACTCTTCTCCTAGGAAACATGCTGAAGGTGGGAACCTAGGAGTATCCATCTTCCAATCAAGAAAAAGTAAAGCAGAGGCAACAAGAGAAACCAAGAGAATGTCCTTGATAGTTATCTTCACTCCTAATACTCTTAAGGGTTAATCAGATGATCCGATCAGGCCTACATGTTTATGGAGTTCTCACAAAGCATGACTCCATTCTGTGTCAACATCTGCAAGACTATTGGTGTTGCCTCACACCCTTTATCTTTCAAGATTTCACCACCATCCCATGGACGCTCCTGCAAGGAAGTTCGCAACCAAGCATGGTAGACACAAACAATTGAAGTATGCTAAACCATCATTTTCAAACAACCAGATGACATGGATAGAATTGGTTCAAACAGTATGTACTTTGAACCCAAGATTCCTTGGGCAACAAGGCCTGGCTAAGCCTGTAAGTAAATATTCCATCCCTACATCCCTCACAATATACTTAGGGATTCCTGTTAATGAATGTTAACCTCAAAACTGTTCTCCAGACTCATGAGGCTGGGTATATATATTCCTTCTCACCCCTATGGGTGGGCTGTGCATTCCTCACTCTTGCGTCCTCTACCAGAGATCTGGGATTTTGAGGGTTCTGTGCAGGATCCTACCTGTTCCTAGCATTGTACTCTTCTGGACAGAGAGCTCTGATGTTGTTCCTATTGGAGCCCCTCTCCCAGAGTAGGAGTCACAGAACTGAATTCTCCTACCTCCAATGGGGCCATTTTTGCCTTGACTGTCTACAACCTCTCCAGTTTCTCCTTCAGCCCTGGTACTTATCCAGCTTTTCATCCTCCTCCTTCCTGATGTTGCTGTCACTTACCACTACATCTATCACCACTGCTGCCTTCTGATTGTTGTCTACTACCACAATGTCTGGTTGATTGGCCAGTCCCTGCCTCCTGTCTGGATCTGGAAGTCCCACAGGATCTTTCTTATTTTCCACGACCTTCTATGGAATCTCCCATCTGGACTTGAGAGGATCTACCCTCCATTGTGCAGATGTTCCTGTATACAATGCCAGCTACTTGGTTGTGCCATTCAGCAAATTCCATCCCTACCTGCATCTTATATCCTGACACTATCTCTGAGACCTCTCTGCACAGTCTGCACCTTGGATCCTGTCTAGTCTGGTAGACTCCTGCTTCTATGGTCTGGTGCTTAGTGCCTGTTCTTGCGCTGCTATGATCAGTCCTCAGTGTTAACTTTTAGTCCAACCCCTTCCAGCTACTGGTACAACACATACACACACATACATTCAGATTCTTTACTGCCCAAGCATGGTAGACACACAAGGAATTTGACTTTGGTACAGCAGCTCTCAGTATACTTGCAAGACAACAGTAAATAATAATATAAATAAAGGAAATTATGTATTCAACAGTAAAGTGGGCATCCAAAGTGTGCAGCCATGAAGTAACATAAAATCTCTGTAAAGTTCTGAGTTAAAAAAAAGACTACACACTTCCTCAATTGGAATAAGAAAAGAGTTTCCCTCAATATTCATGGTGATATGTGCCAAATAAAAGGCCCATCACAGAGTACAATAAGGGGAATTAAATGACAATGATGATCTGGCTCTATTGCTTCTCTAGGTTGCTTTTAACCAAGGATACTAACAATAAGAAGGGATTGTGAAAAAATGTGTTTGGAAAATTCAAATTCTTCCCACTACATAGGGAATGCTACAGCTGAGGTATGATGAATCTTCATGTTTGTATGGAAATAATTATGACAGCAATGGATGGAGGAACCTTCATCTATTTTGGAGTTAATAGTTGGCCAACATGCTAGAATTTTGGTGGAAGTGCCCAGTCACAGATCTAGGAAGCTTGCACCTATCCAAACAGAATTCAGCCCTCTTGCTATAACAGCATTGAGTTTCTGTTAGCAAAGAATCTTCACAATTAAAAAATGATTCCTCCTCCATTAAATCCTTTTCAAGGTTTTCAAGTGAAGAGGGGAGTCTTTTTAACCTTTTTTGTTTACTCTTATTAAATGCATTAAAAGGCCTACACTAGGAAAAGGACAGAAAAATCATGAAATAGTTTGGTTTGGGCTATGAAATCTAACCCTTGAGTGACTAGAATTCCAAATAGTCTTTGCAGGAATTTCATACAGTCCCTTTGCTTTTAATGAGTTCCAAGTCACCCTAGATAAATCCATCATCAGCTAGAGAAATGATTGCTTTTCAAGTGATGTATAGAGAGGGAGATTTCTGAATCTCCATAATCAGAAACATAATTCTGCTTAAATTACCTGATAATGCCATTCCCTGGTCCAACCTGTTGTGATAATCTGAAAATGTACGTGGGAGATGAGATGAAGTATCTTAATTGATAGGAATGGAAAAACGTAATTATTGAGATAAGAATTTGAGGACACCAGTTTCTCCGGTTTTATGTCATCAGCCCTACCAAGCTACATTAGGTTGGAGTGGATCTCCACACATTGTTTCTTGGCCAAAAGACATCCATCTAACTCTCTATTTCAGATATAATCTGATAATCCTTGCTGAATATATGGTTTGCTTGTTGAAGGCTTTAAATCAAGAGGAGGGAATTAAAGGGCATGAAGATGGGGAGGAAGAGGAAAAGAAAGCTAGAAAAAGAAAAACGATCAAAGTCCAACCTGAAGAGATGTAAATTAAATAAAAACGAGAGCTATGAGGAGTCTCTAGTGTCTCTCCCCTCCGTTTTCCTGTAGTTGCCATTTCTAACTACTTTACTCAGCAGGAAAGTGGACTGCTGTTATATCAGCTCCACGGGTATTTACCTTTTCTTTTCAACTTTTTTTCCCAACCTTTATCTTCTTCCTAGATAGGTCACAGTTTGGATGCTATTAGCAGCTGATGAGAAGGGAGACAAGCAGAAATCTTCAACGAGAGAGAAAGAGAAAGTCAAATTTCATTACATCTCTCTTTGCTGCATTGTTCCATTCCCCAAAAGCTTTTCAGTGAATGTCAAACAATAGAAAGAAAATCAGCCATAACCAATAACACTTGCATGGATGTTTTTCTCCCACAAGGATTCCCACAGTGTAAACTTCACTGAATAAGTCACAATTGAATGGAGTTGCACAACCACCTATGCCATAAAGCAGTACTTATAAAAACGGGCCTGGTTCACATAATCAAACAAACATCATTACAATTATAGATAAACTCAGCCATAAACTCAGTAAAGACCTTTATTCTGTATCTGGTTTTCCCATTTTTTTCCTGTAAATGTGTTTTCTATGGAGCACAATATTAGTGGGAGTAAATTCTAAAAGTGTCCAATGTATTCTAAACAATTTCCTTATTCTATGCATTCCTTTTACAAATATTTGTATTTTTTAAAGTGTTTTGTTCTGGGTTGAATGGATACAAGTCCAGGACTTCAGTTAATGCAAACACTTGTTCTTATTGGTAACAAGTTTGTGAATCAGGGTATTCTTTCAAAAATAAAATAATTGCTTTACTTTCTTGAACTGTCCAATGAATGCCATTACAGCTTGCTTGGAAAATGAAAGACTAGTTGAGTAAATTCTGTTGCTTTTGCTTCTTGAATCTGAGTTTGGAGCATGCTAGGTTGTTGATCCCAAAGCAAAATTTGACAATTTGATTGATTTTATTGAGTTTTTTTATATAAATTACCATGGTAACCAAACAGGTGCCACGGTTTGGCAATCAGCAACAGTTGTTCACTTTTCTTTGACACAAATACAGAACTGAAGCCTGGGCAGAATAATGCAATGTTAATTGCTACTTATTTCAGCAGGATAGAAGTAAAAAAATCACTGATTTCTTTGTTCTTTGTAGTTGTTTGGGAAGATAATTACTTCTTTGAGAAAGCAAGTCATGGGGAAAATGTTTTTTTGTGTGTGCACAAGAGTGGCTGTTAGCTTAAAGGAGATAAGATTTTAAGCTAGGTTTCTCACTTGATTAAGAAATCAGTCCTATAGGATTTTTAAACAGTTGCTTGATTTCCAGACAGGATTTCCAAAGCAAAGAATAATTTTAAAATTATCTGGAAAGATTCAGGTGATCACACTAGATGTTGCAGTTTCTTCTGAATTATGAGTCAAATACTAAAGGTGGATAAAGATGTGCTTCTCTTTTGTGTTTCCCTTAATATCTCACATTTTTCATCTTTCTTAACCCTAAATTGCCAATAAACTAATAGCTTGGTTGGATCATGGCCAAGTTACAGAAATTCAACTATGTCCATCCAGATGTTTCTTGACAAGTACACAAGTAAAACCAGATGGAAATGACTCTGGTTCCCTGTGTGCATACCAGCTGCCTAGTCTGTGTTATTTGTTTAACAAATTGTGTATTTGCTCTGTCTGACTGCAGTAGCGTGTTTCTTTTTTGAAGGTGTTTATTTGTTTATTACTTCAGCTTAGATGCTGCCTGACTCCATTCAACTCAGGCAGCTCACAGCATAAACACAAAGCAACAAATATTAATCCAAATTTAAAAAAATAGTAAGAAACAGATGGCAGATCTGGTCAGCACAATGTAGCACATACCCAACAAGGAGCTGCAACTTTTGTAGGCCAAAATCTTGGAAAGAGCCAGGAAAGGCCTCCTGGAATGCTGTCAGTGTGGGAGCCATCCTGATATCAGTGGGAACCTCATTTTAGCTGCTGCAACAGAGAAAGCGCATTTCTGAATCCCGATGGATGACATTAGTTGATCAAGACAACCTGAAAGACTGAACTGCCTGGGCCAACCATGTGGGACATAGGTGATCCCCTCAAGTAACCAGGCCTTATATAGGTCTGTCACATAGACTGACCAAGGTATGTCCATCACTGTCTATGCTGATGCATTCTGGACCAGTTGAAGTTTCTGGGTAGTCTCCAAGGGTACCCCATGTACAATGTGTTGCAGTAATACAGTTGTGATGTGTCTCCTAATCTAGGGAAGAGTGAAACTGGTGCACTACAGGAACCTGTGCAAAGTCATAGTTGCCATCTATTTGTTGAACAAGAACTATGAGTCCAGAAATTCCTTCAGATTGCACACCACTCTTAAATGGGAAGTGCTATCCCACCCAAGGTTAAAAATAGAACATCTCCAGATCCAGATGGCCCTAGCATCCACAGCCATAAGATCTTGCTAGGATCGAAAACGCAGTTTTTGAAAATACAATGCTGAGTTCTAGGAACTGATTCAATTCCTAAGTTATGAGATTTCTGACCATAGTGAAGACCAGATCTTTGTTAATGGCAACTCAGTGTTGAATAAATACAAATGTTTCTTTCATAAAACTGAAATCAACAGTATTACAATGAAATAAGTTATAGACTGAATATGTTATCAAACTAGCATTTTAATAGCGTGCTTTACTCTCTCTGCAGTACATAGCTTCCCCAATTCTTACACATTGCACATTCTGTGCCTTACTCTTGCACATTGAAAAAGTCTGGTATTCATTTTAGTGAATAGTTGCAACAATGCAAATGTAGTGTTTTGCATATTATTGCTGGAAAACAGTCCTTTTGCATTGCTGAGATTATAGTAAGCATTGCACACACATGCATCTTTGAAGTCAACTCCATTTTATGCCCATTTTCACAGTCTGTCCTTTTACTATACTCCCACAGTCTCAAAGGACCACTGTCCTATTTATAATGCCTTGGCATAAAGTGGAACAGGATCTATTTAAAAAGTCTATTAGAATAAGTGACAGTGCTTTGAGCAGGACACGTTATCAATGAATAAGTCACACTAAATCACAATTTAAGAGTTATATTGAACAAGCCACATACAGCGGCTTGGTTTGTACATAACATTAAGGTATAAACTGTGTTTACAAACAATTATGGCTAGATCTGTCCATTACAGTAAGCAAATACCAAAGATACTCTCTTGGACCTTAATTCAATGGATGAACTTGGCTACTGACTGCAACTGAGTTCTCCCTAATTGGCAGTATCGCACTCTCATTTCTTTCTTCCCCATTGGACTGTATCAATTGTTAAGTGGAAAAATGCAGGAATTACAATTCTACACCAAGCAGAAGTGCATGACTAATTAAAAGGACTATAGGGACAGTCAGAAATCATATTATTCTGTGTCTGTCTCCATATGTAGGTCAAATGTAATCATTGGACCATGAGATTTAACAGCTTGAAAGCGTATTTCAATTAATAACGAAAACATGGCTGTGCTGACTGATAATCAGTCATAGACAAACACACTCTAGGCAGGCCACAGTTTTGATGAACTCATGTTATTGGTTAATAGGAAAGCAAATGCTTCTTTTGATGCTGTGATTATGTTTCCATCTTTGGATTTTCGTATTAAAATTGTGCACTGGAATGCTTTCCATTTTTACTACAGTTTCTGTGCTTGACCAAGTAATGAAAACTGATTTGTCTGACTAGCTTAGGAAACATGGAGCTGGCATAAAGTCCCGGTTAGAGACAGACAAAGCACATAGTTGCCATGTGGCTGTCAGATTGTAGATATTTTATGCAGAATGTGATCAACTGAGAAACAGATAATGGGTGAGATCCTAAGGATGTTTCAGTGATTCAAGCTTATTCAGAAGACGGTTAAGCTGTAGAACAAAAATGTACAGTTCTGGTTTCAGAAAACTGCATGAAAAATCCATTGAGCTATATGGATTCTCAATGGCCAAGTTTAGTTTTCAGAGGATACTCTCCACTCTATTTGGGATTTTTTTTTTTTTTTTGGTGGCAAAGCAAGAAAGCTTTGTGCACTAGAGGAAGAAGGTTGTGCCTGACTTAGCTAAGAAGCTATCTGGCTGCTGTTCCAGATTTTATGGAAAAGGTAGGACTATTTGAAGAACAGGCCCATTGCCCACTGTCAGAGGCCCATGTTCCTCACACATGGGAGAAGGTCTTCTTCTGTGCGGTTCCCAAGTTATAGAACATACTTCCTCAAAGTTGTGTCTGTTTATGCAGAAAGTAAGGACACAACTTTTCCATCAGTATTTGAGCAATTTCAGCATCTTTTTACTCTTATATCTAATTTATATCTTCAACTTTCTGCAAATTGTATTTGCCACAGTTCAGATCTAGTTCACCCATATCCTAGATCCACATCTTAGTTATACTACACTGATTATTTGGACATATTTTAAGAGCATTCATTGCTTAGGTGCTAAGCAGCCATACTTTCCAAACAAAATTGGCCATGTGGCTTTTTCATGCTCTCTAGAAAATATACCCACACTGTTTCACAAAGAGACACATTGATTGTATGTCTTTCTGTATCTCTCACTTTCAAACCTTCTTACCTAAGTGTTGTTCCACTCAAATGAATGTTATCCTTGGGAGAGAGTGTAAGATGGCAGACATTTCATATAGACATCAGAGGTCAGGCCTGATTGAAACTTAAGGAATGAACTAATCAAAGTTAGCAAAGAGAGCTAAACTTTAACCACAGATAGAATTCCTTCCATATTTAACAAAGCTTATAAAGACATACCCATGCTCTACTGAAAATGCTGACCAACCAATTAATTTTCAGGTTTTCAAATAAAGCCATGGGTCCAGGAAGAAAAATAACACTAGCAAAAGATAATCAGTGTCTTGGGCTTAAGTTCTAAGAAGGCATTGCTTCATGTGACCCTTTCCTGCTGACTCTGCAGAAGGCAACTACCAAGAAAATGCTAAAAACTGAACATTGCATTCAGCTTGAAAATTAATTTCAGGTTGGGATATTTTATCATTATTTCTCCTTTGATGTGAGACATTATTGGAATTCAATGACTTGGGGGTTATTCATGCTTCTCTCTTAAACCATATCCTCCAGGTTTAAATAATTGTATTTCTCTCTGTTGCTGCAAAAACTCTGTAAAAAATATGATGAAACATATGCAGCCAAAATCTCAGAATTACCTTCTGGTGCAGATTATCTTGAATGATGGAATAACCAGAGACGATGTTTTATATTCTTAATTGAATAGCATAGACAATAACATTTTGGGCACAGAGATAATTTCTCTTTATAGTGGAAAGGCAGGCAAACCTCTCTGTCCCAATTCACTGATGGCCACCCAGTTTTGGGTTTGAATTCTCATGTTTTTTTCTCTCCCTAATGAACAGGCTGATCAGGCTGAGAGAAACAAGTTTTGTCTTTTTAGAAAGGAGGTGGAAGCTGGGTCCCAGAATTAGGAAAAGAAATGAAGCAATTCTTGAAGTTGGAATGTACAAGAAACTAGAAAAAAATATTTAGGGTTGAAGGAAGAAGAGTTTTCCATTGGACATCTGTTTGTCCCTTAGGAATAGATAAACAAATCCAGGCAGAAAACTAAGTTAGAATTTAATTTTTTTCCTCTTTGGGTTGCTAATTAAGCTTTATTGTCTCTAGTGCTTATTTCTCTGTACAAACTCAGGAACTTATTTGCCTCTTTTATACAACTTGCAACCTTTTTAGTGGCTTCTAAAGAAGAAAGACCATTTCATCTTTGGGACTGCCCCAACTCTTTTCCTTTAGATTTCTGAAGAGCTACACATTTCATCTTCTTTGCCTCTGGATGCTTTGGCACCTGACCTTTAAACCTAAAATGGGATCTGATGCTGAACTGTGAACAAGTGGGCAGAGAACCCCAATCGAGCAATGGCTGGAATCTTCTTCAAGCAAGAAAACAATATGAACAATGAAGCATCAAGGATTCTGGCAATTCTGTTTTGACAGATGGTCCCAAATCAAGATAAAGGGTCCTCAGAACAGCAAGCCAGCAATTTTTTTGCATGTAATTTTGCCTTCTTGAGTAATTTAGCTCATGTAGGGTGCCCTCTTGAGCCATAGGGCTAAACATGGACAAAGTAGAAGGGAAATAATCAGCGTTTTTCCCCTCAAAGCACATCAAGGGAGTTCATAAGTACCATTGTTTTTCAAACTTGGCAACTTTAAGATGGGTGGACTTCAATTCCCAAAATTCCCCAGCGAGATGGGAGGGGGAAGCTGAAGTCCATATATCTTAAAGTTGCCAAGTTTGAAAAACACTAATAAATACCAACTTTCTACTATCCTAATGCCTGAAGTCTCACAAAGTCTGTTATTTATATACATTTTATTGGCTGGGAAACAGGACAGGGTAATGTATGTCCATTGTGGTTGCATATCTATTCTTAGGGTGGTCCAATACTATTAAAACAATTCTGCTTCCCCATGTTTCTTGATACAGCTGAATTTCCTTCTCCTTTTCTGTTATTTCAGTATATGCTTGTTTGTTCTGATTATCTGTTTCTTATTAGCTTAATGGCTACATCCCCACAGAATATAAATTTATTTTTTTAATTTCTACACTGCCTAGGTCACCTAATTGTTTCTGGGTGATTTACAACAATATAATATAACAATAAAAACACATAAATGAAAGCACAGGTTGAAAAGAGAGTTAAGAACAAAGTTAAATCTTACAAGTTAAAAGTAAAAATCACAGTTAAAGGCTAAAAGATTAACAAGGCAATGAGAGTGCCACCAACTGTCCCCAGGGCTACATCCTCTTGTGCTAATTGACAGAGCCAGTTCTTAACCCTCTTCCAGAAGGCCAGAAGAGTGGGGGCTTGCCCACTTCTGAGGGTAAGATGTTCCAAAGGGTGGGGGCAACAGCAGAGAACACTCTCTTCTGAGAACTGCCAACTGAAATTCCTTGACCAATGAGATACGCAACATGCCCTCCTTGCTTGACCATGTGGGATGGGTCAATGCAATTGGGACAAGACAGTTCCTCAGGTATCCTGGTCCCATGCATAAAGAGCTTTGAAGGTGATTCAAACGTCTTGAATAGGACCCAGAAGACACCTGGCACTCAGTGCTGCTCCACATATCAGAGATGTTACATGTGCCACCCCAAGGGCACCCAGACTGGCATCATTCTGCATCAGTTGCAGTTTTTGGATAATCTTCCAGGGTAACCCCATGTTGAGCACACAAATATCCTGTGCTATGCCCAGCATGTCCATCTCAGCAACATGGGTTGTCATCTCCTGCAAAAAACAGCCTTGGAAAGTTCCCTCACTAACATAATATGTCCATGAGTGCCTCATATGTATTTGTAGGGCCAGCTCTAGGCTATGGCTAAGTAGGCATTTACTTGTGGGTGCCATATTTTAGAGGGCACCAAATTGACAACGGCTTCTGAAAAACACAAAAAAGCAAAAAACCAAGTAATGATGCCCTCTGTGAGCCAGCGCACTTGTTCAAGGGTTAAGTATAATTTTGCAGAATTGTTGCCATAAGACAGCAATGGCTACTGCAGTAATTAAAATTACTTACTGTGTATATAGAGGGTGTGGTGGATGAGTGGTTAAAGCTTTTGTTATTTGCCCCAACTCCTGCCAACCTAACAGTTCAAAACATGCAAAATGCAAGTAGATAAATAGGTACCACCTAAATTGATGGGAAGGT
>JANHZU010005872.1:288752-300254 GCA_032468055.1 Acrochordus granulatus | reverse complement strand
ATGAGATGGTTAGATAGCACAGTCAGTGTGATAAGTGTGGCTTTGGGTAGACTCCGGGAGGCAGTGCAGGATAGGGAAACCTGGTGTGTTGCAGGCAGTGAGGTTGTGAAGAGTCAGACTATGCGATTGTACAACAACAACAGCAAAGATTTATTAACAGCCCCAAACAAAAGGACAAGTTTGTATGACTTTGGCCAATTTTCCAACTCTTGAGATCCTTCTCCAGGTGCTTGGTGATTGTAACTATTCTGTTTTAAATGTTCAACCTTTGAATGCACACAACAGTTTTCATTGTTATTATAGTAGCTTCATATGAAGGTCATAGGAAACTGATTTCTTATTGTTTAATGTGATCTTCTATTTTTTTTACCAGAATGAGGCATTCTAGCTTAATATTTCAAAGAACATACAGCAATATTAATTTCATTAATTCCTTTAGTAAAGAAGAATCATTGACTTAGAAGCCACAAGTAATTCCTTGAGAATTAGAATGTCCACTTTGGAACTTCAGAAATAACATTTGCATCCAGACAAATTAAGGCAAGTAACAAGTACATCATTTTTCTTTTATTCTGTGATTTTTAAAACAGCTTCCTTTCAATTATGGTACAAGAGTTTATCCAAAAAAATAAATTTAGAAGTTATTATCAAACTACGATTATCCCCTCAAGTAAGATTTACATAAATGGGTCAAAATTATATCTGCAGCCTACTATTTTCATATAGGCATTGCAACGTTCAGTGCTAGTATTGAAAGTAATCCCTGTAGCTAGTGATTTCAATTCTTGCTAGGATTTCAATAGGATTAGAGAAAATTTCTCAAGGTGAAATGAACTCAATTTTGACATTTTAAAAAAATTCCAGGCAGTTTATGAAGCTAGGATAAATGCTTAGTGATAAATCTCAATGTCTATTAAGTTAAATTTGCCTTTCTCAATAGATAAATATAATTTATGCAATGGAAACCTCACAGGCTTCTTTATCAACTTACTTAAAACAATTTCATAGAGTGGATATGGGAAGATCCCTGAGAATGTAAATCAACCTTGAGCTATACTCATCTTAATCACACATAATTTATCCCAAATTCCCAAGGGAACAATGTATTTATTTGCATAATTTGCATCCTGCCCCCTTGAATAACTTCTGTGCAGCTCCTATTAGGATATAAATATTCAACAACATTAAATTATACAATCCCCAAACATTCAAAATGATGCAAAAAAGAAAAAAATAGAATTCCCCTGCACAAATATTACAACCCCAGTTCTCAGTGGATTAGCCAATTTCTATTGATTTCCAAAACACAAAAAGATTGAGATCATTTGGATCTTGGGAGTAGCAAGTTCAGTTGAGATGGGTTATGACCAAGAATGCCTGTCCTGGGCTTCCACTCACTCTATCTCATGAGGAGAAGACACCATTCCTACTCATGGTGCTCAAACACAGTGGGCAGTCTTTATCTGGAGGTTATCCAGAATACCCTTTGTAGTTATGAACAAGCAGTTTGAATTGTACTTAAAAATTATTGGTAGCTAATGTCACACCCACAATATGTGAGGAACATTGTTCAAGTGCTCTCACCCACTAGCATGTGGGCTGTTGCATTTTATACCAAGATAATGTTCTGGTAATCCTGAGTGGCTAAGAAAGTCCTATTGTGCATCAATTGCTATGATTGGTTTTCATCTAATTATCAAAACAGGGAGATGCTCAAACTTATCAATTGAAAAGGATTCTGAGCAATCCTTTTGCCAAATAAAGGAGTCAAAACATAATCTAAACACACTATTTTCATACTTTTCCAAATCATTATTTTGACCCAGTGCCAAAGCATTAAGTTTAATTTCCTGAAGTTTAGACAGTATGTAGACAGGACCTCAATTTTAGGTATTAATGAAATAAAATTGAAAACAGAAGTTTCAAGTCTATTTATAAATCATAAAATATCACCAACATATAATAAAACATTATCCTTTGGCCCATTATCAAAATTCCATTGATATTTTCAGAAATTCTTATTATACAACCAAGAGATTCTAAATCTGTATTTTAAAGAAAAGGAAGAATGGGGCATCCTTGGCATGTACATCAACATAAATTTAACCAAGAAGACATATCATTAATATTCACCATGTGATTTAGGAGCAGAATAAATAATTATAGTCAGAGTTGCAATATTTTCCTCAACAGCAAATCACACCATGCCATGCTTGATATACAATAATTAAAAATGAACTTTAATGACATTTGAGAGTAGCAGATACCTGCATTTTCTTTGCTGCTCTCCATACAATGGATCTGACATGTTTAGCTACCTTTAAGACATATAAATAGAAATCCTCTATCCTGATAAGCTTCTTATACTGATGGAAAACTAAGGCTTAGGAAAAAGAATAGAAAATCATGTTGGAAATGAAGGTATTGTGTGAATTTCTCACCCTCTGGTACCAATGTAATACAATTCTCTTGACCGTATATTACGAATGGAAACATATGGTTCAATGATTCCTTGGGTTGGTGATCCGGGATAACTAAATGATAAATTAGTAAATTCATAGCTGTTTCCTCTGATGATGGACCTGAGTAAGGATCCAAAAGCTCAGGAAAAGAAATACTTGTTCTCAGTGCTCGACTTGGCCTTTTTGTCATCTCAAAACATTCCTGGGATATGGATTTTTAGGCACATTCACATAAACCAATGATGCTTAATAATTTAGCATGGAATTGGTGGCATCTTTCTAAAGCCAGTATTTGGTATCCATCACTGTGGGAACAAAGATGCTAGATAGGTACTACATGGGGTCCTAGTTTCCTTCATGTTTATGGGCTGAAGAGGCTGATGGAGGCATGCCCAAAAAGGAAAGTGAAAAACAGGAATTATATAGTCAGCCTTCTGTTGATACAGCTGCCCAGACATAAACCCTGTAGGCTAATTGATAACACTGCTGATAACTAAGGCATGATTGTGTCCTAGAAATAAGGTGTCTTGACAGCTATGCAATCCCCTCCTCCCCCAGTTGCTCAGCACCCTGATGGCCAAGCCAGCGGAGTAATTGTGACAGCACATCAATAGCGCTCAGTCTGATGGCAGATCTGGCCATGGCCAGAAAAATTTAAATTGGAAAATTAACTCCTAGTTTAACTGCATTAAATAAGCAATGAAAGATAAGAAATAAGAAAAGAGGAGAAGGAGGCTATAGCTGCAGTCATCACTGCTTGTTGTTTAGGACCAGAGCAATCATTATAATGAATAAGTAGAACAATCAGAAGAAAGGAACAGATAAGGGAAGCCAGATCTATCTTATATGAATGATTTTTTCCTTTATTAAAGGAGAGGATAGCTCTAGGACATAAAGAACACCCCTTTATTCAGAGGCCTGCCAGCCACATAAGCTTTTATTGACCAGGAGAGCTTCTAATTTATAGTTCAGCTCTTTATCAGCTTTGTTGCAGTCTATTGACTGGTACTGAGCAATGCCTCTTGTAGGTTATTGTTTACGCACCCAGTCAACAGAAAATAGAAGAACACTTTGAGTTCTCACACATTACTGCTACATGGAGAGCTACAAGGGCTGGATTGTCTCCAAGGAGACAGTGGTTAGACCCTTCATTTGGTAAACCTCGGAGGCTGCCCATTTGAAATGGGTTTTCATTAGATTTACAGCAGTGAGACTGTTCAGATCACATTGGTGGGTAAGGAAAGACATTGTCTTATTCAGTTCCTTGAACATCTCCAGACTTTTTATTGCCTCAGTGATCACTGGATTGCCTGACAATGCTGGTCCTTGGGCCATTGTTTTCAGGGTTTGTAATTCATTCTGTCATACCCAAAAATTCTTACTGTAAGAATATTGTTGCATACTATACATGATGTCCTATGGGATTCCTTATTATCCTCTATGCTATTTAATTTTTATCTAAATATTCAGAGCATTAGAATAAGGTAAGACTGCTGCACCAATGACACCCTATCCTATTGCTAATATTTAAGAAGTAGTTGATTATCACCATGAGCTTTAATAGCTGATAAGTACTGGATAGGTACACCCATTATTTCTATCAGCAACCACATTATTGGTGAAGGTGCTAATTTGTATCCAAACTAAAAATTGTATCAGGAGGCATGGATTTAATGCGATACCATAATAGCACTATTCAGGAATAGCCCTTATCTACGACCAGCTGATAGAGTTCTTCTGATTATTAGCTGATAATTAACCTCCTATTGTACATAGTTTTGTGCTATTACAGAAAAGCATTAAACCTATGCTTAAAAATATCCAGAACAACAGCTGACATGCACAGGAAGGGTTGCACAGTATAGCAGCAAATTCCTCTCTCTCTTTTCCTCTCCATCCATGCAGTTCATTCCCAAGACCACCACTGGTTCATCGCTGTTTGGCTTGATCAGGTTTCCAAGCAAGGCTTCAGTTAGAGATTTGGACAATACAGGAGAGAACTTGACATGAAAGAAGCAGATTCTCCAGGTATCCAGAGCAGAATGGTTTGTGCCTAAACCTAAATAAAACTTTCATCTAAGCAACCGCACAGCAAATAAAGAGTTAAATGTATATTTTTGTGGAAAAAGGATAAAATACAATTTCCACCCAAAATTTCCACAATTTCCACTCGGAATAATCCTCAACCAGTCACTTACATTTGGAAAATATTTCAAAGTGATCAGTCAAAAATTGAAACAAGGAACAACTTGATTAGGAAAATTGCAGGAATAGATTGGGAAGCACAAACATAAACATTGTGCATAGTGGCACAATCATGAGTATATTCTGTTGCCGAATACTGAACACCTGTATGGGGAAGAAGTTGTCATGACACTGAGATTGATGTTCACCTTAATGACACAATGTGAATAATATCTGGAACCCATACCACTCTCATGGCTTCATGTTCTTCCTAACATCACCTCTCCTGATCTCAGGCAACAACAACAGACAGAGAGTGGAATAAGATAAACAAGCTGTCAACTCCCAGGGATCTACCGATACATAAATATTAGACTCTTTACCTCGCATCAGGCTTAAGTTCAGAAAACCAGTTTGGGATAATATACCACAGTCTTACGATCTAGATGAAGAGCAGCAATTAAAATGGGTGTTCTTTAATAACCATAACAAACAGATTACGCAGACCCAACAAACTACTCCCAGGAATGCAGTTGCCCCGAAAAATATGGAGTCACTTGAACAAAATTAGGACAGGCCATGCTAGAACTAAGGCAAAACTCTTTAGTTGGGGAATGGCTGAGAGGCCACAATGTGACTGCGGTGCATTGGAACAAACAATAACACATAGTCTGCAAATGTCCCCTCAAATTTCAAAGTACCTGGGAGGTCCTCATCACAGCCACACCAGAAGCCATTCGATGGCTAGTTTCTTTGGATATCAAATTATAGCATCTATCCTCTTGTGACTCTATGGTGCCATATCATGGTGATTTTATCATGGTTTTACCCTAAATTAATATTTTATCTCATTTACTGTATTGCTTACATATTTTATATATATGCAACTGTTGATGTTTTATTTAAAATTATATTTGTGTTTGAATGTGTAATGTGTCTAATGAGTGCTGTAAATCAGTGATTGCGTAATCTCTATAGACATTATATGTGATATAAATAAAAAATAATTTTAAAAAAGTTACCCTAAGGAAATTTATAGAGTGGAATAAGCCTGTTTCTCCACTCCAACCCTGCCCCTTGGTATTTCTTTCCTTTAATCTGGATCTTCGCCCTCTGTTATACATACACGTTGGTTTTTCACTCTCTGGGTTGTGTATTTTTCTCCTCTGGTGTGGCAGCTATGCAATGGTACCCTTACCACTCAACCTTGACTGTTTTAAAGATTTTATTAGATTTATAACCCAGCTTTTCTGCAGGTGCTCAAGGCAGCCCAAAGCAGGGAGGTTGGGCTGAAGGAGACTGACTAGCCTAGAGTCACCGGAGAGCTTTCACGGCTGTGAATTTACACCTTGGTCTCCCTGATGCAGCAAAATGCGTAAAAAGCAGCAAATGCGTAAAAGTAGCCTGAAGCCCATGCACTCCTTTCACTCCAACAATGTGATGATCTTCCAGCTCTCATTTTCGGTCCTTGCATTTTCGATACAGCAAATGTGTGAATTATTTTTAAAAATCTTCTAGTTGAGAAGGATGCCTTTTTAGGCATATTTCCTACAAACAGGCTCACAGAATACCGTGATAAAATACCTTTTTAAATCAATGCATTATCTAACAACATTATCCAAAAGTGATGTAGAAAGAGAGGCTGTTTGGAAAATAATCATAGCTCTTGTAGCATAGTTTCAACAGCAGGTCTTCCAGTAATGAGAGCAGAGAAATGCCACAGAGATGATCTTTTCTCTCAACTCTCTTAGAAACTGTCCATGTGAGTGAGTCATTGAACCGCTGCATTGCTGGAGCAATGCACAGCCTGTCTGCAAGAAAGACACTGTTGTAAGAGTGCTGGAAATCACAAATTGCTGGTGCAGACAGCCTCTTACTGTTGATTCACACGTTGCATACTTTGTAAAAACAGCACATTCTGGGGTGGGGGAGGGGAGAAAGCAGGTTGATGAGTAGAAAGCAGGAAGACCCTGAGTTCTTGTCCTGCCTTAGGCATGGAAGCCAGCTGGGTCCCAAGTCACTCCCTCTCAGCCCAACCAGGGATCACAGGATTTTTCCTGTGTGAGAAATAGGAGTTTGGAACAAATCCATGCCACTCTGAGTTCTACAAAACAAAGGCAGGATATTAGCCTAATGATAGATGAAATATAAATAAGTCAACTGTATAATTAATTGGATGATAATGCAAATTATCATTTCTTATTAGGGGTTTGTGGTGGCCGAGCAGTTATAGTTTATTATTAATAATAATAATTTATTGTTCATTGCTCAGTCAGCCAGATGTTTAGACTATATTTGGCATTTTTGTCCACCTATCGAGTCCTTCCCAAGGACCTGGGATAGGCAAATGCTGTTCTTTGATGTTGTTAAAACATATCAGGATGTAAGCTGTTCTGAGTAATGGTGCCTTTTGCAATTGACTGATGGTGAATTTGTCAATGCCAATATGTTCAAGTGGTGCTCCAGTTGTTTTGGGATTGCACCCAAGACTCCTATGACTATCGGTACCACCTTTGCTTTCTTTTGCCAGTTATTAAACACAGTTATTGTGTTTCTATTTGCAGGTTTTTGTATTTTGTGATTTTTTCCAGATCTTTCTCTTCTGTCTCCAGGTATTACCATGTCCATTATCCAGACTTTTTTGTCTTTCTTATCAACAATTGTTAGGTCTGGCGTGTTATGTGGCAGGTGCCTCTCTGTTTGAATTCTGAGGTCCCAGAGCAATTTAGCTTCTTTATTTTCTATTACTTTCTCTATTTTATGATCCCACAAGTTCTTGCTTGAGGCAAATTGTATTTCTTGCACATCTTCCAGTGCACTGTTGTTGCTATTTCATCATGCCATAGTTTATAGTCAGTCTGTGCAATCTTCTTGAAGCAGCTAATTAGGTGGTCCACTGTTTCTTCCGCTTCTTTGCAAAGGCTGTCTGTTGTTGTCTTCTCAATTCTAACCTTGTTTGCATTTGTTCTTAACGCTTGGTCTTGTGCAGCCAGAAGTAGCCCTTCTGTCTCCCTCTTCAATTTTTCTACTCTTAGCCATTGCCAGGTCTTATTATTATCTGCTTTGCCTTCTATTTTTTAATGTACTTGTCATGTAATGCTTTACTTGCCAAGTCTCTTCATTGGTTTCACCTCTCTGATACTCAGTAAGCCTTCCTGGTATACTAACTTTAGTGCATCTTCTTCACTGTCCTTCAAGTATTTTTCCAATGTCCCTTTTTCCTCTTCAACTGTCTGGTGTACTTGCAACATTTCATGCCCACTTATTTTCCTTGGTAAATAAAGTCTGTCAACATCACTGTTGAAGGGATGAGGGGCATGATTCATTGTCATAATTTTTCTAGTTTTCCTATCCTGGGCCTTTAGTTCTACTTGAGTCCAGTCCACTATTTCAGTTGTGTATCTAATGACTGGAATTGCTCAGGTATTAATAGCCTTAATTATATTTCCTCCACTGAGTTTGGATGTTAAGATCTTCTTCACTCTCGTGATGCATGCACTTCTGACCTTCTTCTCGACTTCAGTATGCTTGATGTTGTCAGCTTGAAGGATGCACAAGTATTTGTAGTGATCATCTTCATCCAGACTCTTGATGTTATTTCCATAGATTATCTTGATTCCTTTGGTTTTCATCATTTCCCCCCTTTTGATGGTGAGGATGGCACATTTGTCCAGTCCAAATACCATTGCAATGTCTTGGCTGTGTATATGGTCAGTGCTGAGTAGAGATTCTGTTTCAGATGGTCCATTTAAAGAAGATGGGATAGCTTGGCAGATGTTTTTGAGGTTTGGTAATCAAGGCCTGACTTGTTCAGTATGGTTGACAGGGGAATCAGTGCAATGATAAAAATAATGGTGATATTATTAAGGGGGCATAGTGACCAAGTGGTTAAGATGCTGGGCTTGTCAGCTGGAAGGGTGGCAGCTCAGCATTTTGAGATCCAAGCACTGCTGTGTACCAGGGTGAGCTCCTGTTATTTGTTCCAGCTCCTGCCAACCTAGCAGTTTGAAAGCATATAAAAATACAAGTAGATAAATAAGTACCACATGTGATGGGAAAGGTAACAGTGTTCCATGAACCTTGGTGTATAGTCATGCTGGCCACATGATCATGGAAGTGTTCAGACAAATGCTGGCTCCCTCAGCTGTGAATCGCAGATGAGCACTGCCCCCTAGAGTGGCCATGACTGGCAAGGGAAACCTTTACCTTTTTAATGCAAATTTTGCCAAAGTTACTGTTGTGATGGAATTGCTGCCATTGGTGGCATTTCAGCAAGATTATGCCTGGGACAAGAGGTAAAGGTATCCATCACACAGCCATCACACAGCCATCACACAAAGACCCTGGAACTGAGAAAAATGATGCCTCTCATAAATGGGTTTTCCCAGTCAGATGGGGGAATCAAAGCAACAAGCAAGTTCTGTTTTATTCATATTAGGTTACCTGAATTTAGGAAATTCATTCCACTCATGCCTTTTTTTCCCTGACTGGGTTAGCCCTTTGTTGTCCCAGGTCGCTTGACACCGCACTGAAAACCTGGTAATGCTTAATGGCCCCATGAGGGTCAGTTGGGAAATGAAATGTCTGCAGAAAAACAATCAAGCTCAGAGAGTACCCAGGACTCCACAATTCACCCCTGAGCTACAAATAATCTCTTCTGTTGGGAAGAATGTGTGTGGTTCTGTGTGGATATAATGCAAAGGTTAATCTCCCTTCATTGTGGAGGTGGGATAGGTACCCTTATGATTTCTTCTAACTGAACACCTTTATTATCTAAATGCAAATTAAGCAATTAGAATAGAAAGAGTCTGCTAGAATATTTGAGAATATTTAATTACCCAACCTGAATTTTACAAACCTGAAATTTTACAAATTTCACACCAGCCAAGCAAGTAGAACATTCTGATATTATTATTTCTTTAGTTCCATCCCTCCCCTCAATTTAGTTACAGATTTTACAGATCCAAAGTACTCAGTCACACTGTCTGAAGTACCGATACAATACACTATTTGACCTTAGCACTTTGTTATGGTAGAGTTTTCCAGCTGAAGGAGGGGAAAGGATATTGAATATGATGGGAGTTGCAGAGGGCACCATAATTTGCTAGCTATTTTGGCTAATCTCAGAAGGGAGAAAAAATAGGTTTTGTGCATCTGTGGCAGCTGAGAGGCAGACAAGCCTTTACAATATCCAGCCTCTTCTAGCCCCTCTTTCTCTCCCTCCACAGGCTGGGATTTGTTTTCAGAAACAGCATTCAGCGGATTGGTCCAGACCTTTCTTCTCTCTACATTTTGCCCATCCCTGAATATTCTCTCCAGCACAGATTGGGAGAGGTTTGAGACTCTCTTTCCACTCTGTTTGTGTCTGTAGCAGGAAGGAGTGTAAATAAAGGGAAAACAAGCAGAGAGACTGTAAACACAGTTGCAGTTCTCCTAGTAACTAGACAAAGTTGATGACAAGAGTGGAAGTGACTTGCAAGGCAACAGTGGAAAACAATACTGTTCCCTGAAGCAAGATATCTAAAAACCGGCAAGCTTTCCTTTGTTTGTGCTTGGGACTTGAGAGTTTTGCCTCCACCTGTCTGCAAGATCCAGAGAAGCATGTCTCTGGCAGTGAAGAAGAGCCAAGTGCGCCTGGTATTTCTGGGGGCAGCTGGGGTTGGCAAGACATCCCTCATCCAGCGATTCCTGCAGAATACATTTGAGCCAAAGCATCGTCGGACAGTAGAGGAGTTGCACAGCAAGGAGTATGAGGTTAGTGGAATTACCATCAAGGTGGAGATCCTGGACACTAGTGGTAGTTACTCTTTCCCAGCGATGCGCAAGCTCTCCATCCAGAACAGTGATGCTTTTGCTTTGGTCTATGCTGTGGATGATGCAGAGTCCTTTGAGTGCGTGAAGACTTTACATGAGGAGATCCTTGAGCTGAAAGAAGATAAGTTCCCACCAATTGTAGTCGTGGGCAATAAGGCTGAAGCTGGTGGTCTTAGAAAAGTGTTGCCTGAAGATGTTCTTTCTTTGGTGGAGCTTGACTGGAACAATCGGTTCCTGGAGGCATCTGCTAAGGAGAATGAGAATGTGATGGAAGTTTTCAGGGAGCTGCTTCAGCAAACCAACCTGCCCAGCCAGCTGAGCCCTGCCCTGAGGAGAAGACGTGAGACTTTCTCCAGTGAAGCCCCACTGAGGCCCCCCATGAACAAAGCAAATAGTTGCACCGTCTGTTGAACTATGTGAGCATGACAGCATCAAGGTGGTTGTTGTTTTTTTTTGTGTGCCAAACCCACTCAATATCAGTGTCGCTGGGGCATTTAAATTTCTGTAAACAGTCATATCTGTAAATGCAGTGTGATCTCATGACATTAAGGCTTAATTTGCAAAGTGGAAAAGACGCTTCTTCTGTGTCAGAGTCCTCTGTGACTAAGCTTGACTAGGCTAAATGAGGGAATATGGGTCAGTTGGCTAATGACTGAAGCAATAACGGAGATCAGCATGGTATAGAACATGAACTGCAAAGGCGAGCATTTGAGGAATCTCCTAAGGAACGTTTTATTCTGAAGACATCTACTGTATTTATGGTTTGCATTTTCTGATGGCTAAGTAGAGTTTGCTTGAAGAGGGGGAAGGGAGACAATTTCATGTTTATTGAACAGCAGATGTATGTGTGTTGCTTCCTAGACTACAGTATTTTTATTTCTAACATTTGCTTGGACGTGTCCTTGCACTGATTATGTTTACACTGAGCTAAAACATTTCGGTGTCATCTTTGTTGTAGAAAAACCAAAATCACGTTCAGGCCAACTGACCCACTAGGTGATGCATCTATGTTGTAGAAAGAGAGATGCATCACCTAGTGGGT
>JANHZU010005872.1:271160-288652 GCA_032468055.1 Acrochordus granulatus | reverse complement strand
AACTTTGGTTTTATACAAAATTGCAGATGGCAATATTTGGCATTAGTAACAGTGGAGGAAAAGATGATGGAACTTGCTGAGATGGCTCAATTGACTTCTTTGATCAGAGAAAAGACAGTACTGTATCTATGTTTATTGCTGACTGGAAACCCCTTATAGATTTTTTATGCAAGGCACAAAAATGAACTTAGGATTTATGATTTTGATGATCAGACAGGATATAGAAGAGAGTTATGTTGCAATCATAGAATAAAGTTTCCCCTGCCAGTCATGGCCAACTCTAGGGAACAATGCTCAAGTCTGTTTCCTAGCCAAAGAACCAGCATGTCCAATGACACTTCTGTGATCATGTGGTCAGCATGACTATATGTCAAGGCACACAGAACACTGTTACCTTCCCACCAAAGGTGGTACCTATTTATCTACATGCTTTCAAACTGCTAGGTTGGCAGGAGCTGGGCAGACAATGGGGCCTCACCCAATTACACTCTTTGGTCTCGAACCTGAGCTGCCTATTTTCCAGCCAACAAGCCCAGCGTCTTAATTGCTCACACCACCACACACCTCTAATCAAGAGGTACATTTATAATTGCATTTATAACTTCTTGAAAGAAAATTGGAAGCTACTTCTTTGTATCTTTTTTCTTTCCCCTTTTTCTTCCACTTTTACCTTTCTGATAGATTTCATTTTCTTACTTTATATTAGTTTGTGTTAATTTTTATCTTCCTTTTAAAAAAAATTGGAGAGTCCTAAGTAGTTGACATCAGTGGAAGATATTTAATTTTTTTTAATATTGTAAGCTGCCTAGATTCTAGGAAGTTGGTGGTATACACACTGCTGTAATGCATACATACATTCTAATAGGAAAAGTGCAATTTCTTCCCAATCCATCTGATATTAACAGAATCAGTACTGAAAATACATACATTACATCTGAACAGTAAGGAATATAAGCCTGACTGGTTAATTATGTAGTATTTACAACATATTATTTGGTGAACTAAAACATGAAACTATCTGCCAGCTTTCCTGAGGTCCAGGAAAGTATCTTGCAGTGTTCCCCAAAAGAACTTTTGCTACTGGTTGTCCTGGTGGCTATGATCAATTAGAAAAAACAAACACAAACATTTCCTAAGTCCAAGTAATGAGGACATTCCATAGTCTCACAGGACACAGATCCCTTTTGGCATTTTTTTCAGGGCTGATATACATATTTTCAAACAAAGCATGATTATGAAGCTATGTCTCTTTATTTTCTGAAAAGGCCCACTGAAGTCATTTGGGAGTCTAAAGGCAATATTGTAAATAAAACTGGTTCCAGAAGCTGGTGCCTTATTTTATGACTTAAAATAATATGAAGGAAAACTGAGTCAGGTCAGATGTGAGTTCTGTTGTTTCAAGGCAGGTGTCCAATAGGCTTATTTAAGATAAACAACAGTTGTTAAAATCAATACACTAGTATCCAAGGTTTGCATTTTTTAAAAACAAAAACAATGTAAGGGCCTCTCTCAAAAGTCCAAGTTATTATTTTACAGGGAAAATCCTAAGAATGTTAGCCCATCTAAAAGCCCACTTGGTCATCCTGCTGTTTACAGATTTCTTTTAAAATACTTATCCCAACATTTATACTAATCTTAATGTTAATGGAACATAAACATTGAATAGAGTATTGTACACATAACAATTTTTAAAAAATGGGTATATCATTACTTCAGGCTAGATCAAGACAAAATATAGAAGCAGTCTGAGTTTGCTTAAAATGTAAAAATGGTTTTGGAATATTGCCCAGCAAACCTAACTTTCATGTTGAATTTCTTATTGTAGCCAAGAAAAAAAACTTAAGTGTTTTACAAACCTTCCCCCCCCTCTGAAAACTATATAAAAGTCAGAGAAGTCTATGATGATATAATATACAGGAAACTAAAAGTTCCTATGCAAACTGAAATAGAAAAAGAAAAAAAATCCCAGCAGCGTTGGTATACTTAAACCACAAACAATATTTTGTTTAGAAACTTCCCAGTTCTAGATAAGAAAACTTTAAACTTTGTTCTCAAGAGGTGCTAAAGCAAAAAGAATACTAGCCAGAAGTATGACAATATGTTTGTAAAGTATATACTTTGAATTATGAATAGTGATTTTTTTACAATGTCAGAGACAAAAAGAAAAAGGAAAAAAGGAGGGGAGAGAAACGGCATTTAACAAAAATTCAAATACTTTACAGCTTTTTCATATAAAAATCCATTCCTATCTTGTCAAAAGGTGTGAAATTGAAAAGGCAGCTAGCAAACATAAATAACAATACTAAGCAATCACAAGCAGTGAGCCAACAATCTGTAAATTAAAGCATATACACATTAAAGGTGACAGTTTAATCAGTTCAGATATTTGCTGGCTGAACAATTAACAGGTAATGGATGGGGCAAGTATTAGAAATACTAGATTATCTTTTAACAGTCATCTCTGTACACAAGAAAAATACACATGCCTTCTTAACAGCCAAGAAAAACTGCAATTTATTAAGTTCCAAAGAATCTTCGTACTCTTGAAAGCAACTTCTGGTGCATGTTTTTAACAATCACATTCTATGAGGAGAAATAACATTAAAAGCCACAAACTTTTAAAAACTTTTCATCTCAGAGTTACAGACATCTTGAATTCAAAATTAAAGGCAAAACATTAAAATCAAAAATAAAAATTCAACAGGAATTATTTTAAAAATGTCCATCTCCAATTTTAAATGATTGTGAGTTCATTTTCCTACAATTCATTAACTTTAGCATGGAAAATTGTATTGACTATTTCAATCCGCACGGAGGCACATATGTATTTTATATATAAATATGTGTGTGTGTCTGTTAAGAGAGATATATACACAATACATATGTAGAGTGCGTGTAATGAGAATGAGATGCAATCACTCTGAGAAAAAGGTATTCAGCTAAATACACTACGAAAACTTGAGAAAACACAAGTTTGTATGGACTGGAACCCAATCTGTGCATAGTTCATGATCCTCTAAAAACCTAGCTTTTGTTGATTTGCAATTTTGCAGGACCCTTTTTAATTCGACAAAACCATTAAAAAGCTAACCTTTAACAAAACAAAACATAATGCACAAGTTTCCTGATCCAAGCAGTCAGGGAGCACAATGTTCATATAATTTTTAAAAACATACTCAAAGGGTATGTTATTCCATTGTCTTTTTTCCTCTCAAAACAATCAAAAACATTGATCATTTTTAAACATAAAGCAATTTTTAATATATAAAGCACTCTTCAAACATCTATTTCTTTTGAGTCCATTATTTGGTAAATATGTAACTGCTACACATTAGATTAGGTATTTTTCTTCTTCTCTTACTGTCTTTTTTATTTCATTTTTTGTTTTTTTTAATAATATCTTCAGTGCTAGGAGTTGGGTTTAAAAAATACATGAAATGGTGTGGAGTTGCTCCTCGGGAAACCCGGCTTTCCTGAGACATCTTCCACCATGTGCAAGATAGTGATCACAATATTTTTCGCCACTCTGACGAAGATGAGGAAAAAAAAAAGTACACAGCAATGGCCAAAGGAAAGGATCAACAACAACAACAGTAACAACAACAGTAACAACAACAAACACTGTTCAATCCCAGAGCTCTGAAGTAGCATATCTTCATTCTGAAAATAGGTTTCTTTATGATGGAAGTCTTTTTTTTCTTTTTTTAATTCCTTTTTTTTATTTTAAAGTTTGAAGGAGAAAAAAAAGTTTGTAAACAGGTGGGAGCTGAAATCGTAGGCTCCTCCAAAAGCAGTCAAAACCTATGTCCAAGTGCTTGTTTCTGTTCCGGCTTGCAGGGAACCATCCACTCTTTACAAGTATTTATGGCCACAGTTCAACAAGAGTTTTTTTTTCCTTTTTTTTAAACTTTATATTCCGAATGGGAAAAAAATGGTGCAATACTCCGGTAATTATTTTCTTGCATTAGTCCACAATAAAAAGCTGCTAAAGGTAGATATACATATTATTCTCCAGAGATACACACTGTAAGTTTTTAAAATGCATTAAGAGTCCTTGAGTAAACATTTACACGTGAATTGTCGCCAGCCCCTCCTATCAGTTTTTTTAAACAAGTAGGATTAGCTACAAGAAGGGCTGTGGACACTCAGTGCAAAGTTAGAAGCTAATAACAATTAAACATTTGACCAATAAGCAAATTAAAAGCATATACTGAAAAAGAAGAAAAGAAAAAAGATCACACCATTTGTTAAGTTGTACATCTGGCATACGCACACATCCATACATTCACACATCAGTTCAACTTGTCCCCAATGCATACATGTAAGAAATAACCAAATGAAATAAAATAAAATCCTAGAGCCTGTTCTTTTGTTTTTCTGATGCCAACCTGGAAGTGTAATAATAGAAAGTGTTCACATTTTGTTATTGGCCTGCTGGATTCAAGTATAATTGCATGTTTGATATGTTAATTTTTCTTTTTTCTTTCTTTTTTTTTAAAAAAAACTTTGAACTATTTGGGGGGAGAATTAAAAAAAAATGACACAAAAAGTAATGAAACAAGTGTAATGTGCATAGGCAAGACCCACGGGAGTAGTGGACCAGGATATTCCACCCACCTCTCAATCCAAGTCATCCAGCCAAGGGGGTTAAGATTTGTTCCCCATTGCTGCTGACAAGCTGGTCAGATGCCACCCCCCACTGATTACTGGATCCGCCTCTGGTAATGTGCATAATTATCACAGGCTCATTTTAAATAGGCTTTCTCACCTTCCCCTTTATCCCATCCCCTACTTCCCCAAGTTGATAAAATAACCCTTTCCAGCCCAAATTCTGAAAAGTGCCCTTCATGATAGAACTAGTCTAAGCAGCTTGTATACGTCTTTAAAAACACCATACAAACATAAAAATAAAATTAAAAAGCTGTTGGAAAAAAAACACACAAAATCTATCATTAGCACATGACACTGACCAAAGGGAGCCCATACTGTTACGTGAACAGTTCACAAGGGACTCCAGCAGAGTTTCATAGTCAAGATTAGACAGAGGTACTAAAAAAAGGGCTGCCAATCTCATCTATTAAAGCTGGATCCTTCGTGCTGCCCTGGACTGGAAAGGGTTACTGTTATTTTTTTTCCTTTAGTGCTGATGATTGTTACTTCCATTTTGTTTTTCTGGCATCCTAGATGGATTCCCCGCTGAGAAGATCCCCTGGGAGCAGAGTATTCAAAGGCGTTGGGCTTCCGATAACCCTGCCGTCATCGGTGCTGGGGGGACCCCAAAGGCTGCTTGAATACTGAGGGACCCCACCCCAGAGCAGATCGCTGCTCCCTTTCCCACCAAGGCAGGGGGTATTCCAGTGGCCTGCATCATTGCGCACCATTCCATGAGAACTGCTTGTGGAGCCCAAACGTGTCTGAGTGGTTCCAGTGTTGGACTGCCAACTGGAAGTGGGGGGCAGTGGCTGGCCTTGTGCTAAAAAACGGTTCACTTCTTCTTCTCCAGCAAACTCAGCCAAGATGGTAGTGTTCCCCAAAACGCACCTGAAAACAGAGAGAAAAACTTAGTGGGAAACTGCAGAGGCACACTTTCCAAAATCCACACATTTATTCTGACTCCAGTATATACATTCCCTAAAACATCAAATATTATTCAAGAGCTAGATCATTCATTGTGAAATAATAAAAATATTAGTGGCAGACTTGACTAGGAAGCTTTGAATATGGGCTGTAACATTGTGAACATTTAGAATGATAGTAGAAGATGATAAGGAAGTCTAAAGCAGAAACAGTCTTGGTTTAATATTTTGTTAAATAGGATTATAAAGGTGATTGGCCACATAATACTCTGTCCCTCTATGCTCCATCCTTCTTTGTTCACTATTCAGACCCATTTTTTTCTTTTCTAAGACAATTGTTAAGTATATTACAAGCCAAGTAAGCACACAATCCTTGAAAAACAGTAAATACTGGATAAAATGACATACATATGCAGAGACTTCTGAGCCTTTGCTGCTTCTTCCTTGGAACTGTATCGGACCACAGCATTTCCTTGAGTCAGATTCAGATGGAATGTAATAAGAGGACCATGTTGCAAGCACAGAGTACGCAGTGTAGAGCCATCAATCTAATTGGGGAAAGCAAAACAAAATTTATGAGGGATGTCTCTACCCCCAGTGGCATTACTATTTTGACAAAAAGAGAACAGCTCTTTAGTAAAAGAATCAAAACAGTATCTTAAAAAAATATAAATAAAACAATGTAAATTTTTCCCAGAGATTTAGTGCATTGATAAGACAAATCTTCTATCTTCCTCTCTTCCTGCCTGAACACGCACATCTACAATGGAGCTATTTCTGGAGCTTTTTTCACAGACATTCTACTTTTGTTCAAGCTCTGTCTCCTATAGATCAGAACTCTACCATTCCTAATTTGCAGAAAAGTGATGGGAGGTTGAATCAGAGCTCTGATGAATGTATCTTTGAGGACTGGAGTTGCACCAGCAGCCTTGAAATAGGTATGTTGTGCTTCGTATTCAAGAAGTCACCATTTAGACCCAGACAGTTTGGAAATCTATCAACAATTTCCAGACTTTCTTTTATTTGAAAGTTGTTGAGAAGGTGGTAGAATTCCAATTGCACAGAGCCCTAGAAGAAACAGATTATCTGGGTCTTTTCAGCTGGGTTTCAGTCTAGGTAATATATTAAGAACTCATTATTGCTTCGTATGAATGATATGTGGAGGACCAGGATTGTGTGACTTTCCTGATCCTCCTTAATCTCTACACTGATCATGGTATTGTTCTGGACCATGTCTGGGAATTGGGAGTGGGAAGCAAGTGTTACAGTAGTTCTCCTCTCCCTAGAGCCAGTTCTAGTTGGTGGTGGTAAAAGGGAATAGTTCAAGCCAGAAGGGTGCTACTCTTCAGGTCCCAACTCTTTTTATAGCTGCATGAAGCCACTGTGAGAAGTTATTTGTTGACATGGGTCAGGTAGCATCAGTAGAATGATGATATTCATTTGTTTATTAAGACTGAATAGGAGATAAGGTTAAAGTACTGTCCCAGTCCCTTGAGGCTGTTAGAGTCTAAACAGAGAAGAACATACTCAGTTTCATTTCCACAAAGCAGATGGATCAGGTAAGTCTGAGAATATTCCATTTTTGGTTCTAGACAAAACTGAGTTCCCCGTTTTAACTGGTTCATAATTTGAGGATCTTTCTATATTCATTATTATTGCTCAGTGAGCAAATGGCAGTTGTGCCCAACAACTCCATCTTGTGCATCAGTTTCTACTGGAAAGCACTCTGCATGGGGCTGCCCTTGAAGATCATCCAAAAGCTACAGCTTAAAAATATGGCTGCTTAAGTATTTATTGGCATTGTTTATGTTGCCTAGGTAACACCATTATTTTGAGAATTGCAATGATTGGTAGTAGTCTTCTGGGCTTGATTCAAAATAATGGTTGTCATCTTTAAAGCCCTATGAATGGCTTAGGATCTGGTTATCTTTACTTGCTCTGAGCCATATCTGTTAACCCAGTGAGATCAGGGACAGAGGGCTTTCTCAGATATCCTACTCTTAAAAGAATATAAACATTAGGGAGCATTAAACTGGCTCTTCCCCATTACTGTCTCTTTCCTATAGAACAGTGTCCTCCCTATAATTACAGTAATCCCAACCCTCCATCAATATCTGGCTGTTCCAAGAAGGCTTCAAGGAATAAAGTGCAGATGGCCCCCATGCAGCCGGTGTTTATTTGGGAGACGGTTTTTGCAGCATATCAGAATGTTGATTATTTATATTATTTCTGAAAGATAAAGTTATATTGTTGGCACCATAACTGAATTACACATTTGGCTTTAGGCAGTCTGATGGTATGTCTGTCATTTCAAGTTAAAAAACTAAAAATTTTCACATTTCAAGGATCTGTCTGTCTGTGTATCTACCTACCTATCTACAGCACTGTGCCAAAGTCTTAGACCTTCATCTGCTTTGTTTCAGCAAAATTTTAATCACCATCCATAATTATTTTTCAGTCTCTGTATTAAGATTCAAACAGAAAATACAGGAAATATGTACACAAAAATTAAACAAGCACAATTTTCGGAACAAAATGGCTTCTTCAGGCAAAAGTCAGTATTTAGTGTGACCTCCCTTGGTAATAGGAGGTGTGATGGCCAAGTAGTTAAGATGCTGGGCTTGTTGGCTGGAAGGTTGGCAGCCCAAGTTTGAGATCCAGGCGTCACACAGTGGGGTGAGCTCCAGCTCCTGCCAACCTAGCAGTCTGAAAGCATGTAAAAATGCAAGCAGATAAATAGGTACCACTGCATCCATGTGCCTTGGCATCTAGTCATGCTAGCCACACGACCATGAAAGCGTCTTTGGATGAATGCTGGCTCTTTGGCTAGGAAACAGTTCCCTAGAGCTGGCCATGACTTGCAGGGAAACCTTTACCTTTTACCCTTAGTTCTAAGTATATCTTGAACTCTTTTTGGGAGACTGTCCTGAAATTTTCTGAGGTAATACCAGGCTTCTTTGAGCACTTCCCAGAGTTGTTCTTTAGATTCAGGTTGGCTTTCATTCCCTTCTCTGTCCCGGTGATCCCATACAGCCTCTGCAGTATTCAGGTCTGGATTCTGTGGAGGCCAGTCCGTGACCGCCAGTGTCTTGCTCGATAAATATAATTTCACGGCAGTTGCAGTGTCCTGGGGATTGTTATCATGCTGAGAAATAAAACCGTTACCAAGCAGGAGCTTTCCAGAAGTCATGGCAGGATGAATTAAACCTGTCTATACTTTTCAGCATTCATGATCCCATCAATACAGACAATACTGCCGACACCACTGGCAGAAACGCAGCCCCAAACCAGGACAGACCCTCCACCATGTTCACTAAGGCTGCAAGCACTCATTCATTTGTGTCTCCCCAACTCTTCTTCTCACATATTGTCAACAAGTGGACCCAAAAATTTCAAACTTGGATTCATCACTTCATAATACTCTTTTCTACTAATCCTCAGTCCAATCTTTATGAGCTTTAGTATATTTTAGCCTTTTCACCCTGTTCCCCTTCTGTGAAAGTGGTTTCTTGGCTGCTACCCTTCCACAAAAACTGTTCCTGATCAAGCTTCTTCCTGTAGAAGGGTCAACTTGGCATCCCAATGAAGCTACCAGATGCTGAGCCAGGTCCTTGCTGGACTTCTTTCGGTCTCTCAAAGAAGAAACTGAAAAATTTCTCATCAGAATTGAAAGTTTCCTTGGCCTTCCAGTCCTTTTTGTGTCCTTGGTTTCTCCTGATTCCTCAAATTTCTTTATAGCAGCTGGAGTACCACATCTTGAATATCCAGTTTGTTTGTTGATTTCCCTTTGAGAGTGGCCTTGCTGATGCAAAAGTATGATTTTGTGTCTGTCAAAATTCTGTGATCTTTGGCATTTTGCCTGGAGTGATATGATTGACAGTTGGTCTTATTAGCAAGCTTCCAATGAATTACACTCATACAATATGTTTAAGTACTGTATGTAACGTTCAAGCATGTATTGCACAAACCCCATGTAATAAAACTTTTTGCACAGCAGTCATTTTGGCATGAAATAGTAGGACACACACAGGTGTTAGCAATGACAGTACTTAGGATTCCATTCCATTGAAGTTTACAGAGCCAGGTTCCCACTGCTGCTCAAGTGTAAGAGGAGATCATACTAAAGACTTGTTACTTTAGCCTATGGAAGCTGTTTTTTTTTCCCTGTTTTTGAATACTGCATACAAATTTCCTGTATTTTCTGGTTATATTCTAACAAAGAGATTGAGATATATTATTAGTAACAAACAAATCTAATGGTAGCCTAAAACTTTTTCACAGTACTGTTATGTATGTGTGTGTGTATGTATATGTGTCTCACAAAAATCCACATGATTTATGAATACATAAGACATTAATGAAATTAGGACTGAATAAGAACATTCTTATTCTTCTTGCATACACAATGCTGAGATACTGTATTGCTTAAGTGCCATTCTTGTAATTAATAAATAAAAGCATCAAGTCTATCCTACACTGTTTTAGAAATAAAATGCTTAAAATAGAAAGCTCCAATAGTTAAGCTATCAGAATTTCATAAAACACACCAAGAGTAGCAAGGTCTAAGGATTTACAGGTACAATGCTGATAATTTTTTATGGTTCTTCCTCTAATTTACAAAAAATTCATTTACTTGGGGAGTGAGGTTACGGAGAACTAGCCAGCTACTTGTTCTTCCTGAGCTGTCAGTACTCCAGGCTGAGCCTACAACAGAACAAAGAAAACATTAGGGGAAGCCCAGCCCAACAACGGAGGAAAGAGAGCAGAACATGCAGGACACAAATTTGACAAATATATTTTCTAGAAGGATTTGTAACAGGAAATGTATTTTGATTGTAAGATTTAGCAAATGTCTGCAAGCCTTTCCTAGATGCAAAAGATTAGAATACCTTTGTACCACTGAAAGAGACATTGAAAGAATAGATGCACTAGTAGTTTTCTTGGATTTAGTTAGTTATGCACAGATGAAAAGGCTTATAAGGAAAACATTATATAAACATTAAATATGATCAAATCCACTATGAATTCCTTCCTTCCTTCCCTTTTTTCTTTTGGCATTATTAACAGCTGATCCTACGCTTACCACTTGTCTAATATATTATTCATTGCTCTGCTACTAAATTGTTCTCTTGTGCTAAAATAACCCACAGATTTAAAAAAAATTAGAAAAAATTACAGATCAAGTATAAATATTTAAATTGTAGTTAGTAGTTGAGAAACAAATGGAAGGGAAAGGGAGGATCAATCACCAGAAAAGTTTTATTATATCTTTTTTAAAATGTACGTACTAATCATTTTTTTTGTTCTAGCTCATCTCCTTTCTTACTTTCTTATACTTTTAACATTTTTACACTAACAATAACTTTATCTGCTGTCCAGAGTTACTTGTCTGTGAGATGGGTGACCATATAAATATAATAAAATAAATAAACAGTAAATACATATTTTAAAAAGTAAAATATAAAAAAAGATAAACTGAAAGTTTCACATTGATAAACATAGCCAAATTTATTTTATTACACATATTTCTATGCCGCCAATTTCCGAAGACTCTTGGCGGCTTACATAGGTTAGATATCTATACAATTGTGTAAACTAACCCACCCCCTTGCTGGCCGGGCGATGTTGCATCCGGGCATCTCCGCAATTTCTGCTCCGCCCCCGGCAGGAGGGTGGGCCGCCTTGTGTAAATCAACTATATTCAAATACAATAAATTCACTACTTCCCACACAAAGCATTAAAGAAGCTTTAGAGCTGCTGCTTTAGGTTCATAGGCTCTCCTGTCCCTACAGGGCTCATGATTTATGGGCTCAGCTCCATCCATGGGATTTCTTTCAGCCACTTTGACATCAGTAAAACAATTGATTGCCTTTCTTTTAATGCAAGTGTAAAGTCATATTCTTTTTGTACTGAAGATGCTTTGAGAGAAGGCTGTGTTAATCACTGCATGTCCTCCCCTGCTTCTGTTCTCCCCCAATACCTTAGAGTCATTTGCTATAATGAAATTCCTGGCACCACCTTCACTATGAAGAAGTGACAAGGCAGGCAAGTAATACGAGCGATACAGCTGGGAAATACTGCTGTAGGAGCTAGGAGAAGAATGCCTACTAATATTTCCTAAATTTGGGAAACTTTAGACCCTTACCATAATCATGGATGTCCACAGAGTGTGGTCAAAAAAGTCAAGATTCTGACTGTGGTGAAATCAAAGCCCTACCTACTTTTTATGTGTGATGCACATAAAAACCAGTGAAGCTTTGATTACACAATCACACCTTCCATCTTGACTGTTTGGACCACATCCTGAGGATACTTCTGACCATAAAGATGTTTGTAATGAACTTCCAGACCCCCTTCCTGCACATGTTCCTGGGCTGCTGACTTTATTCCCTGTAAGGCATCTAGTCTAAAGGGCAGTTCACTGACATACAGGAGCTTGACTTTCAGTCCCATCTTCACAAGCCATCCCTCAAAATAACAGATCTCATCCTGACTGTGGAGGTGGCAAAAGTCTAACAACATGATCACCTTTGGTATTTTGCCTTGTATTATTTATCTTTAGTTATTTTATCTATCTGTCAGTTGGTCTATCTACCTATCACATTTTTAAACCACCCAACCTCTCTTCTTTTAATCTCATCCTTTGTCAAGGTAGAAATGGTGGGAAATCCTGCATTATCCTCATAGCAACCTTATAAGGGAGAGTAAGTTAAGAGGCTGAGTAACCTTCACAAGTAGTCTTTTAATCTTATGCCTTTCAGCCTTGTTCGATGAGAATTATGGAAACTGTTCTCCAAATCATCTGGAAGACACCGGGTTGGTATGCTTTTGTTGATCTTCCCCCAAAGCTGTCATTAGATTATATTCTCACTCAATCAGTTCAGGATTATTAAATCATTAAGATCTTCCTTTCACATTTTTGTTTGAAATCTCTGTTTCTCTCCTCATCTTTTTTCCTCAGTGATAAAGAAGAGGCCATGCATGCTGAGTTGGGAGTTGGTACATGACACAGAGGAAGTGTCCTGAGGGAAACTAGCAAATCTTTTTCATTATTTAGGGCTTAAGCACTTCCCTCAAGTGCCTGTATATTGCAGAGACTATAACTGAGTGGTATGTCAGTTTCCCTCCCTGAGAACAATGTTCTTAACTATGTTCTAAAGACCTCAGAGGTCAACCAGTTGTCTGTTGCAACTTCCCCATGTTTGCCATCAGGCTGCTTGCCCCTCAGCACTCTTCTTCCAACATTTATCACCAGTCAGCTGGTTTACAAAAAGGAATCCGTGACTGCAGATGAGTTCTCTGAAAGATATAAGGAGCAATGGCAGAAGTAAAATTCAACAATATTGACAACAATGAACAAGTCTTGAGAGTAGTTACCAGACATAACTGACTGGGAACGCACAAGTACTGTTCTAAATTGAACTGTGATCTCTCAAAAGCAATCCAAAAAGAAAAGTGTGACAGAAAATGCAACAATGACTATTTAAGAACAGGATTTCATTTCCTCTCAACTCTAGTCCCACAGAAATTTTTGTTGAAGAGTATTATTTACCAGCAAGTTTCTGCCACTAGTTCTTATTATAGCGTGAGATACATAAAATAATTCAAGTAATAGGAAATACTGAGTTTCTGATTTTTAGGAATGGTTGGTACAAAATTTAATTTAAAAGAACCTTTAAAAATTGAGAGGGTGGGAAGATATATGCAAATATGGTTATAATCATTTTATTCTCTGAAAAATGTGAACTCCCATGTACTTAAAGCAGGGGTCTATCTACTGAATGGCTCCTGCATTTCTGAATTTTTATTTTGTGATCCCCAGTTGCAGAAAGTTTGAGAAATGCTTTCCTAGAATCTCAAGTTGAAAGTAGGTCTTAGAGAGATGGATAGGAAAGTTGAAAGTTAGCAACCAACAGTACATGTCCAAGCTGACTTAGAATAAGGCAGTAAGTATTCCAGCTGTCTTTCATGGCGGGAGAAACATTGCATGAACAAAACAACTGGGTATCATCGTCTGCCTACAATTTATTTGTTTTTTCTGGCCAATCAGAAGTACAGAGTGTCTGGGCTAGAGAAAACCTGTAGAGCTTCCCTACCAGTCCTGGTCCTAGGCAACTTAGAAGAAGGATGCCACTCAGAGCCAAATTTTTCAGCCTGGTTTTTCTCTGGGAAAAGCAGATTGATAGTTATCTGTAACTGGGGAACAAATTATTAACAACTACTTTTTAGTGCTCATATCTTTTTAAAAACTCTCATCTCCTTTTGCACAATAATTAGGCTTGCAAAAAAAGACTTCCATTATCTTTTGGGGTGGTTTGCCGAATGATTCTCTTTTGTATAAATGGATGGGTACATATTGTGAAAGAGAGAAAGGAATAGTCTTCTGCACTTTGTGCTTTAGCTCACCCACTTGGTCCCTGGAATTTCAAGGCCTATTTCTTCTGGCTCCAGAGATTATGGCAGGCAGTTGGGCTCATCTTGGGGAGCAGGATAATACTATATTAGGGAAGGAGAGGCCAAGCAGAGTGGAGGCATACCCTTTAAGGGAACAGTCCTGAGGAAGGTTTGTGAAGGTGAATGGTGGCTGTTTGTAGCCTACTGGAGCATTTTGTGAACACTTAGTATGTGCATATTATAAAGTTGGCTTGACTTTCTGAAGTGCACATATTGTATGACCCTCAAGCAGTTATAAGAGGTGTGAGCTTCAGATGACCCCTTTAGTTCCCAGATTTCACAGCTATTAATTCACTTGAGGCATCCATCCCATCATGTGTTATATCTCCTGTTGGAACTAAAAGTTGTAATGTGTGACTCTGTCTTCACACTCTGCCATACATTCATCATTTTCTGCATTTATAGATTCCCTAAAATATCTGAATTGCCTCTGAAACATGCATCTCCAGGAACTACTTGACCATTATATATGCCTTGTCCTAAGCATTTATTGCTCAACTAATGGCATTTCATGCCAAGTGATGGCATTTCAAGGCAAGTAATTTCAAGGCAAGTGATGGCATTTCATGCCAAGTGATGGCATTTCAAGGCAAGTGATGGCATTTCAAAGCAGTTTCATCTTGGGAGGATCTGGAAGATATTAATTATAAATGAGCAATATTCTAGCTGAAACAAATATCCTAGCTTCTATTCATAGATTGATGGAACACAACCTTTCACTGCCCTGCTATCTTCCAGATGTATTGGATCACAACTCCTATCCATTTTTGGACTGCTGGACTGATTTGGAGGGCATCAGGTTTGAGAAAGCTGCTTTAGAATTTGGAATCCAAACATTTTGCCCAGGACAATCAAAACTAATCTATTACTTTCCAGCAATCTTCAATAATGAAATGTGCAGAAAACCTTGGGAGATGAGAAGAGATGTTGTCTAAGAAACAATGAGACAAGAGAGCAAGAGAGTCCCCACTGGCTTAAAGGCCAGAAAAAGAAACTTACTGGTGGTGGGAAGTTTGTACCTTCAAACTTGAAAGATTCTAGCCTTACAATAAAGTAGAAGTAACTCATCTGGTTGTGTTTCCTGTCTGATTTCCCTGAGAGGGCTGATGCTTCCCAACAGACTTAACTGATAATTAGGCATCTGGAAATAAGTATGACTCTGGCTAACAGGCAACAACTGGCTTTTTAAAGAAAACCTCTAGTTATCTCAATGCTAGCAGCTAATCTGATGCTGCTTATCAAAACAGGAAAATGCAGGGGAGCAATAGTGAAAGTTTTCTTATCATAATGCCTTCCAAGTATGTAGGGCAATTCCTATAATGGCCAAACAAAACAGTGCTTCTGTCCAAGGTGCTGATCAGGTCTGCATCAGTATTGATCGACTTTCTAACCAAAAGTTGTTAAAATTACAAATTAATATCTGCCAATTAGTTACTAAGCCAAGGTTAAGAAGGTGGAGGTGTTTCTTGGGGAGAGTTGGCATATTGCATTCTTCATAGAATCACAGTTGGAAGGGATTTTGGAGATCTTCTAGTCCAGCCCCCTGCCCTAGGCAGGAGTCCTTATACCATCTTGGACAAATGGCTGTCCAAATTTTTCTTGAAAACTTCCAGTGATGAAGCATTCACAACTCCAGAAGGTAAGCTGTTCTACTGTTTAACAGATCTCGCTGTCGGAAATTCCTCCTTATTTCCAGGTTGGATCTATCTGACTAGCTTCCAACCGTTGCTTCTTGTCCTGCCTTCAGGTGCTATGGAAAATAAATCGATGCCTTCTTCCCTGTGATGCCCTTTCAAGTACTGGAAGACTGCTACCATGTCACCCATCAGTCTTCTCTTTGTTAGGCTAGATGTACCGAGTTCCCTTAGTCTTTCTTCATAGGATTTTGCCTCAGAACTCCTTATCATCTTTGTTGCTTTTCTCTGCACTCTTTCTAGGGCCTCAGCATCTTTATTTTTATTAATGATTTGAACAAAGTGGTAGAGGGAATAGTTATTAAATTGATAGATCATACAGACCTCGGTGGGATAATTGAATCCCTAGGAAGATGAAAGATAAAAGGCAAATTCAAAATGATCTTGATAAGTCAGAGAAGTGGGCTGAAGACAACAGACTGAAGTTTTGTAGAAACAAATGTGAAGTTCTTCTCAGGAAAAAGAAATACGTACAGTATAAGATAGGGAATACTAGGCATAAAATACTATATTTGACAAGGATTTTGGAACTGTTACTGCTCACAAGCTGAATATTAGTCAGCAGCGTGACATGGTTGCAGAAAAAGCAAGTGTAATTTTATGCAGCATCAGAAAGAGTACAGTTGTGTTGGCACTCCAGAAGCACATGGGTTCTTTAGGAGTAGAAAGAAATATGCTCTAATCAGGTTGAAATGCCAAATAGGATTTTATTGAGTAAGTATTAAGAGATGCAGTGGAAAGACATACCACTCCATTTCCTTTCAGCATGCCAGGTACCCCAAGAATGGCAGTGGAGTGACACTTAAGAGCTGGCAAATGTAAAGTATCCTCTTTGGACTTTGAATTTACACCAAGGGTCAAACTGTCTGGAGGTTTTTCTTCCTTTAAATTATTTTCTTAAGAGGCAGGGAATATAAACAGTAACACTTGGAGATGGCTTGGTAGCACATCTTAATCAGGAACTTCATTTTAACTTTAGATAGTGGAACCTCTGCCAAGGATATTTTTAAGAAGATAGTCACTAGCAGATACCATCAAGAGATGGTGTGATGATCTATCTGGTCAATACCTAGTGGCTCTTTGTTTGTGAAAATATTGCTTTTAGCCAGCTATGATTCCCCTCTCTTGGTAGGATTTAGATAAGGGAGCTGGTTTAGATAATAGATCTTAGGCTCTATAATCTCCCAAGATTTAAAATGGGCAGCTAACATCAGCACCATTATTAAGAAGGCAAGTCAGAGGATGTACTTCTTATATCAGCTCAAGAAATTCAACATGCCTTAAGAGCTGCTGATACAGTTTTACAACTGTACATCTATACCTGTCTGGTTCAGTGCAGCAACCATAGAGGACAGGTGCAGACTCCAACGTATAGTCAAGATCACAGAAAGAATAATTGCAACTAACCTGCCTTCCACAAAACACCTGTAGACTGAGAGAGTCAATAAGAAGGCAGAGAAAATATCTGCAGACCCCTTTCACCCTGGGCATAACTTGTTTGAACCTCTTCCCTTCTAGTAGTCACTATAGGGTACCAAAAACTACCAGACACAAGAACAGCTTTTTCTCCCATACCATCATTCAAATGAATACTTGACTCATGCTATATGATCATGCTACATGATAGATAGAACAGAAGTAGAAAATTCTAATTAACCCAGAAATTCTGTCTATTGCATATGCATACCTATTAAATCTACACCTTGTAATACTTCCTTTCTATTGACTGAACACTTACCAAATAACTAACATTGTTATGTATTATTT
>JANHZU010005872.1:255499-271060 GCA_032468055.1 Acrochordus granulatus | reverse complement strand
GAACAGAATGTGGAAAAACAAATAAGAGCATGTCTTACTGGTTGAAACCTACAACAGAAATACCACATTTCAGTGCAGACTTAACGTTTACATTTCTGATAGTGTAATCTAAGCCACACACACACATGGTTGTCTGAGTGTAATACAATTTACTCATAGGTATGTCACTATAAGATTGTAGAACAAATTAAATAATACAGTCTCTGAAGTGAGTGACTGACATGACAATGTTGCACTGTCAGCCCTTAGAAGCAGACCACACTTGGGAAACAAAATTTTGAATATTAAAATTATTTTTATTATAGACTTACAGTAACAAAATCTTGCAAGTCTGAAAAATCTCCCTCTTTGCCTTTATCTATACAAGAACTAAGGAGGGTCAAGACTGAGATACTTTTCCAAATTGCATTTCTGTTTTGAACTCAAATTTAATTTATCTGATCCTTGTCTTGGTTGTGGCTCTTCCTCCTGTTCCTCAAGGTTATACTTGAATCCCATTACATACACTGATTTTTAGGTCAGGATTTTCTACATAAAGAGGTCTAAACACAAAGCAAATATATATTATATTTATTTAGGTGATTAAAAAATTGGACTGACCCAGGTTATAATCTACCCTTAGTCATAGAGGTTCACTGGGTATCTTTCAGCTCAAACAGGACTGACTGATGTTGTGGAGAAAAACTGGATGAGAAAGCCTTATGTATGTTGCCTTAAACTTTTGAAAGAAAGACAGATATAATTTATGCAATTAAGTCAAAAGAAAAAAAACAAGGAAGAAATCAGGAATACCAGAGGAGTAAGAGCTGGTCCAACCCAGTGGGCTGGCACCCCAGGTAGATGATGGCTTGGTGTTCGTTAAGCCTGGAGGTGGCCTTGTAGGAGCTGTAGTGTTCCTGGGTACCTTCCAGAGTTCATGTGACAAAGAGGCTTGTGTGTGAGAAATTGGACCAGAAGACCATGTTGATTTGATGTCTGACAATTTACCTGTAATAGAGAAATGCAATTCATTTATTTGTCAGAATGTAGAGTTTGGATAATTTGGATTTCCAGGTTTCTGCTCTCCATATATTAACATGGTGAATGTCAAACAAACACTGATCAATATATTGCTGATCTTTATTATTTTTTGTTCTTTTTAATGCTTTTCAGTTTTCTGCTTTGTAAATCTCATTAATCCACAAAAGACTCCCAAAATGCTCTCCAGTTAGGAGAGTATAAGATAGGAAATTCATCTTGCATTATGAATTCAGAATAAATACAATTATTTATCATTCAGACATATGGTATTTTATTCTCCCATTCTCCCAACAGAAAAGGAAATAAATTTGTTATTTTCATGAAGTGATCCACAAAGGTCTTTGAGAAAGTTTAACAAGGGGCTGCAAATTTCAGTGTAGGCCTTACAAACAGCAGTATATACCCTACAGAATCAACAAATGGCTTGATTTCCTTGTCCACTAAAGTGTAGAAGGCTAGCAACAACAAAGTATATTTTACAAGCCTAATATGTGAATTAGAGGAACTATAATAAAACTGAATATACTGGATGAGAGACAGATTTGGGCTTGTTCAGCTCCAGATATACTGACCTCATACAGTGCCCTTTCTATGATGCCCCAAGACATGCTCTGATAGACCCAGTCATTTCCAAATATGAGGGCCATAGAGATAAATTTTATGTCTATTATTTTTTAAGGGATGCTAACCCTACACTCACATATCAGGTGGCTAAATATCTTCACCAAGTTATACAACTGTGCAAAACTTGTAATTAGATATGCTGTTTTGTTGTCCTATTTTCTTCCCTTCCCCAATAACAAACTGCTGTATTAAATCATTTCCTTTTTACTGTACTCTTTTACTATAAAGGCTGTATCATAATAGAGATACAGTACTTGATTTGAGTCTGTAGGCAAATTTCTTCTTCCACCATGTTCTGTTTCTTTCCCCCTTCTCCTCTTTCCAAAGAGGAGACTCAAATACAGACACATTAAACCACTGTTAACAATTATTCCTAGAATAATAGTGGGCAAACATTTGTTGACTGGGAGTTGCAATTAATATTTTATGAGTAGCTGAAGATAAGTGGAAGCAAAGTAGATTAAGCTAGGAATTTTCCATTATTTTCCTCTGCATTTTTCTGTTTCTATATCTAATTTGATATGGAAACCACTTGAGGATGAACATATCTTTATTTCCCATCCTAACATGGTCGTAAATTATGCTAGTTTTTGATAACTGTGATCAAATATGACTTTGGGGATAAAAAACGTTCAGAGAAGTACATGAACTCTATGTTCTCAGTTTGCCTTCCACTTCCTTGGAGGCACTTTTAGATAATCTGGAGAATGAATCAGGCCACAGCCTAATAATATGTTAAATTTTCTCTCCCTGTTAAAAGATAATGGAAAAGAGAGGATAAAGAATAACATGCAAACCCAGAGAAGCTGGATGAAGACTCAACTTGCGTCACATACTATTTTTATTTATCTATTACTGATCACGCGTCACATACTATTTTTATTTATCTATTACTGATCACAGTGAATGAAGAGGGGGTGCCCCTCAAAATGTTCACCAGATAGTCCTTATAACACACGATTTATTCCTGTAATCACATATTTCTGACTACTTTTTATCATCACTATCACAAATGTGCTAACATTTACACAATCTGAATTCCTACACCAAATCATCAATTTACAGTGAAACACCTGAAAGATGATTAAGGCAACAACATAATATATTCAAACAGCAATTGTACGAATAAACCATACTTAGATGTCAGTGAATAAAAATACAGCATAACAGATTATCAGTGAAATAGTTTCCAAAGTCTATAAAGGAAAGGGGTGATACATAGCTTAAACCTGCAATCCTAAACACACTTTCTAATAATTTATATCTACTGAATTGTGCTATAAGCATTAAATTTAAATAAAAAGAGCACCCCCACTGTATGCCATCATTTAAGTATGCCTTTTCCCATTATTTTTCTCAGTTCTTATTCCTTACATGAAGTTGTATCTTGTATGAATAAGGTTGCTGCCAAGATGCAGTTATTTTTCTTTTTCCAGAAAGATCAATTATTTGCATAAGAACAGTAAATCCTGGAAAAAAATCTCTCTTTTAAGATCTGAATCAAGTTCCAAGAGAAAAAAGCCAATCAAAGGAAAGTGCATCCTAGGTAATATATGGCAACTAATTGCTTAGTTTAAAATCTTTTGAACCAAAGGTGCAATAGAACTTTCCGATTTTATCTTTAACTGCTAATTTAATTAAATTAAGAAATCGACTTTAACCGGAATTAAAGATTATGATGAGTCTTCAAATATCTATGGAAGCGTTACATATAACTTGAATCAGTGAGAATAAACTGTAAAGACTCATGTGGCAGAGAGGAGGAAATAGATTTAAATGTTGCTGGCTGTGGAGAAGGTGTTCCACATTCTTTTTTCATGTTAATATAAGTGGCCGTGGGATGATGCAACTATCATAAATATGTGATACCTGCCAAATATCCTAACCACAGCCACACTGCGATGGTTGTAAGTAACTTTTTTCAATGCTGTCATAACTTCAAATGGTTACGTAACAAATGTTTGTGAGTTGAGGACTATCTGTACCACAGAATTATACCACTGATACTTTGATACCTCCCAGAAATTATGTTTCATTATTTTTATTCTTTAATTCTGGGTCCCATCGTAGAAAATGGGGCCAGCCCTTTACCTCAGGTAGTAAATTTGTTATGACTAGCAAACCTAGACTGAAAGATGACAGGTGCACAAATACAACAAATTTCTGAAGAGATGTTGCTAAAAGAAGAAAATAGCCAGCATATTCTATCAGTGACAGTGTTGGGTTCAATATTATCTGATATACAATATTAACTGAGGTAGAAAAGGCAGATCCTTTCTTCCCACTGAATAAATAAAAGGCGTGGTGGCGCAAGTGGTTAAGAGTTTGGCTTCCTGCTGGAAGATTCAGTGGCCCAAATAAATAGAACACATACCATTTATGTGTTTTTTTTTATTTGCTTTTTCCAACTCCATTAGCGTATACCAGTGAGTGCATGATGAGGACCACAACTGGCATTTTTGCCTTAAATCATGCAAACATTAGGCACATGGCAAAAGAGATTATTATTTAATAAATAAGATTATCTATTGTTTGGCAAGATATTTTATACATACTATAGAACATTCTCATTTTACACAAAAATTATACATTACACTCCCACATAATATATGCTGTTTTATATTGTTGTTTCCACAATGTACGTGAGTCATATTTGTCTTACTGTTATGTTTTAAGCAGCTTTTAGTCTTTATATGCCACTTAAAGTTCCTTGGTGATTGAGGTATCTATAAATAAATAAATGTGATAAAAAGCATGAACAAGATACTGTACTATGTCAGGGTTTAGAGATTGACAAAAACTCACACAATAAAGTACACTGCTGATTTCAAATATCTTTCTTCCATGCCTTCCTCATGAGTCTCAGAATTTTCACACACTAACAGTCTAGGAATAAGACAGCTGCCAGTATCTTGAAAACTGCTAGGTGAGCGCAAAAGCTATTGATGTTCAGCCTTACACAAATTAATCATAACCACCTTGATTATTTCTACTCTCTTCAAGACATAGTTGAGAAAAGAAGGGAAAGAAGGCCCAGAAGAGCATTCAGCAGGGCCTCTGAACCAAACCATTCTCCCAAAATAAAATGCTTAACATTGGATAGACTGTGTTCTTTGCTGCATAACTTCTATTGGTAACTATGGGATGCTAGGTATATGAAGAAAATGTTTATGTCCCAAAATTAACTTAACAGAAATTAGCACTATACTGAATGTCTGTTTCACATAGTGAAGCAATGCATAGCCTGGTATTGCCAGTCTCATGTATCCCCATTACACATTCACTATTGTTTAATTCCTAAAAATATTATTGGAACAAAGGAACCCAGTATGCAAAAGAAGCACTCTTGTAGTACCATAATAATTGCAAATAACAGAGGCCTTGTCAAAATCTCCTATCCCAGGGGCCTCTAAAGAGAAAGGCCTTTGGTCATACCTGAAATGCTGCTGAAAGAGCTACTGTAGCCGGAGGCACTAAGTGGCCAGGCACTTGATGAAGGCAGCGTGGCATTCTGAGATGATGTTGGGGATGACCCTGCAGAACCAGCAAAGAAGCAACTAAGAAAGATGGGCAGAATGGTGTCTACGATAGCATATGCAATTCTCACACCATCACATGCAAACAAAACCATGCAAGGGAAAATGCTAGCCCAGCCCTGCCCTTTGAAGTCTAGCCATGAAATGTTACAGAAGCATGGCCCAATGGAGTGAACTCACTATAAAAGGACAAAACAGTGAGAAAGATGATGTTTGTGCAGAAAAGATGCCCCTGAACTGTTCTTAACTCTGTCATATTCAAGATGACATTCGCTACCACTATATTTGCAAATTAGGAATTGCATATGAAAAATATGAAAATGCAGCCATGTTAATTATGATGAGTCCGCCTTTCAGAAACAAATACACACCTCTGCACCATTTGCCTTTAAGAATCCCTGCAATGGCCATCATTGACCAAACTTGTCCCCTCAATACTCCTGAAAATTTGCTGAAATGTGTTCACTAGCGAGCCTTGCTGCAACAATGGTAATACTCAACATTATACCACACCACAGGGTAAATTTATGATTGCTGTATTATGAAAGCATAAACTGAAAACCAAAAGTCAGATTCTATGCAATAGATTTGTTGAAAACCATCTACCTTTAAGATGAACACTACTACAAACTATATGGAATTCTATATCTGTTGTTATGCTTGAGAAAATGACATAAATTATTTCACAATGCATATACATATCTTGGCAGAAAATGTAAACCACTCTTATATCTTCTGCCTAATGGCACATTTCAAGAAATAAACTTAGTATAAAATCTTTCCAAATAATCCATTGTACAATTTACTATTGTTACTTTATCAAGAAAAATATCTATTCTAATGAATGAAGATGAAAGAAATATCACCCCCAGTTACAAAATATGTTCAAAGATCAGGGCTGAAATTACTGTGTCTGATTTAGGGAGTGTGAAGAAATCCTTTGTTTGAGATTCATGGTCTCCTTATGAAATATTACTACAAAATCTGTGATTATTGTACATTGTTGTTAACGCCAGGCTGCAAGTATATTCAGTGTTGAACTCCTTAAACTTTGATCATGTATATAGTGTTTGTTATATGAATTCTAATTAATTTTAATGGCTTTTTAAATTTAACACGATGTGCTAAGCAATCTATTAGATGGAAAAAAAGAGTATATAAATTAATAATTTAAATACATTTTCCACTGAAAATAGATGGCATAATTCAAAAATTCTGTGGAAGCAGCATCTATAACCACAGGATGCTATTAGGATTCATCATAAACCTGTTCTATTCCCACTCACCACTGAAACAGTAAAACTCCATAGACCATGATGGAACATATACATATTTCTGTATTCTAATATTCCCAGCCATACCACCTTATCTTTACCTAATTCTAAGCATAAGTAACTTGTACTACATTGCACAGCAAAAGTAAGCTAGAGATACATAGATGCTCCATTCCCCCTAGAAAGAGGAAGTTGTCTTCTATACAGCAGTGCCATAAAAGATTAAATGGATAATATTCAAACTATATAAAATCAGAAAACAAAACTGAAAACCTAGACTTCATTCCAATTATAATATAAATAAAATTTACACAATTACATCTAGATTTTAGGTATATAATGAACACAGAGCCTGAATAAAAATATGTAAATTTATATTTTAAGTCTGTTTCAGTGAACATGCATTGTGACATAGTAAATACACAGAAACATGCTTGGAATCCTTGTCCAGAGCATCCCTGACACATTAATGTGTAATTGTTCTGCATCAGGAAGTAAAGAATGAAGAGAGCTTCTACTCCTTTTCATTGAAAAGTAAAAGAAATTATGCAGCTGGAATTACATGAATATCATCTTTAACTTCTTTAGATCTTCCATATCAATGAAAGAAGACCCCTCCCACTTCCATTCTCTAAAATTCTTAAATATAGGTCCTGTAGTAGCTCTCATGCTTTTAGGAATTTATAAAGAAGTGATCAGCCTAATTTTATTTGTGGTAATGAATGTAGTTTTTCATAATTTTGCTGTAAAAGTAACAGAAACAGTAATAGAAATAGTTGCTTTCATTTTCTGAAAGTTCTCAAATATTATGTGCATTACATGTTATACATATTTTGCATATTAATAAAAAGACATTAAAAATGAAGCTACAGTACTTCAGCTTCCCTCAGTATGCAACTAAGAATAATAAGCTTTCAGAAATGATAGGGCAGGAAAGCCTTTCCTAAGTGTCTTAAATACTAGGCAAGTTCATAGCAGGCTTTTAAATTGCTTGCCATCAAATTATATATGCTTTGCAAATCATAGAGCCTAAAATAATCCCCCCCAATATTGATAGATCACTGGAATAATTTTGTTGATACTGGCTGGCAATAGCTTTCCATTATTTAATCTTGTTTTCTATATGCAAATGTGAGAAAAAATAACCCTAGTAAATGGCAAAGCTTTGTAATATATCAGTCAAATACTCCCTGTATGAGACAGGTTTTTATTTTGCTTCAGAAAAAAAAATCTCTTTGCCTTTGCAGAATTCCTAAGAACAATAATGTAAAATACTAAAGGATTTCAACAGTCAAGAAAGATATTCTTGATATCCTTTTTTAAAAATTAAATACAATAAAGAGTTTAATAAAAGATTTTGGATGAGATAGACGGTGAGATACAAATCCAAAACAGAAACAAAGATGTTTAATAGGTATCTTCCATATTTTTTCCAGATAAAAATATTTCCTTAGCCATTATAAGTTTTTTTGGCTCCATGAGGAAAATATAAGTAGCTGGGGCAAGTGGAGCAAAACAACAAACCAAAAAAGTGAAAAAAGGATTAACAGGGATACTCTAAAGCTACACAGTTGAACTATTAAAAAATTTAAAAGGGAGCAGAAGCTCTGACTGTGGATTTCTATCAACTTTATTTGCAAAGATGGACCTCAGTAACTTCAATTCAACAGACCCCAAACAGCCCATATAACTTGGCAACAGTTCCATCACAGATCTCTGAATTCAGGGAGAGGAAGAACAAAACTAATGGGTAGATATGCTTCTATGCTCACTTCCACATTGGGCAGATGGATCGGGAGTAAGTAAACAAAATGTTATTGGAGCTAAGGACAAATTAGATGAGAATAATACATTTTCCCAGTTATATATTTATTTCCTTTTTCTAGCACATTAAAAAATTATGCTTCAGGGGCATCTCTGAAGGGGCTCTGGAAAGGCGTGGGGAAATGTATACACATTGTTCACTCTACTTCTTATGTTCCCTTAAAATGTTGGGAAACTGCTGAAAAAACATGCATTTTTCGAATTCTCTCAATCAGCCAAACAGGTAAGTGGAAAAACACAATAAGCCTATTGTGTAGGCAGTGTCAGAAACAAGAAAAAGTATCACAAGACATAAAGAAAGGAAAACACTAGATATTTACAAATACATGCACAGTAATTATTTCTCAAGAATCTCAGATCTAAATTCTCTGTATCATGTTTGCAAAATTCAGATACATTTCATATAACAAACATTTTTATTTCAATTTATTTTCTATAAAGTATTGAGCTGGCCAAAGACTTAAAGATTTAACTTCAACAGAAAATTCTTTCTGGCAGCATTCCATCTCACAAATATAATATGATTTTCAACATATAACATGAGACTAGAGCTTCTACTCCTCTTGTTGTATCTGCAGGTCAATAATGCACATAGATTTTAAGAGTAAATTGCTACTCAGTCACTCTTAAATACAATACATTTTACAACAAGAAGGGAAAATCAATAATCTATGTCACAACACAACCATACACTCCTAGAATTATTATAGAATTAAATTAGGTGGTAAAGTTCTCTGAAAAATAACTTTTTTTTCCTCCTTGCCCCTTGGACATTATTACTGATACACCTCCCAGACTTTGGCAGTCTCCTTATGTTCAGAAGAAGGAAGGGAACAATATTTACTTCCATTTCTTGAGCAAAGGAAGATGATTCACTCCTTTGTATGAAGGTAGGGAGGATGGATGATTAATTCCCATCTTCTAAACAAAAGGAGAAATGGGTTCTCTTTCCAAATCAACATGCACTGGGGACTATCTAATACTGTTCTACAGGATCCAGTTTGGATATACAGTATGGCCTTATATCATCCTTGAAAAAGTTCCAATAAAAAGGTGAAACTTTTGTTATAAAAGAGCTATAACATTTTATATTGCCTTTATAATTCTGGGATCAGAGAGTCTGTTTTCTCTCACTGAAATTATCTTGGTTACAAAAGTAACAAGATAATTGCAGAATAGTAGATTGCATTTGGAAGTATGATTCTATGGCTATTTCACAAAGGAATGAAAGATAAATCCTCACTAGGCCCAAAGACAACAGAGCAACTTCTTGAGAAAGGAATTTAAATTTCTATTTATTTTTTAACAGGTGGAAATCTCTAGAGAGGAATAAAAAACATTTTCAATTGAATCCCTTAAATTAAAAAAAAAGATGGCATCAGATATTACAGTATGAGCAAGTCCTAGAAAGCAGAAAAATATTCTATCTCAACTTTTAGTTGTACAAAATTGAAGATCAAACCAGAAGGCAATACTATCTTTCTCCAATTTCTTCTTTTCAAATAGTAATTAGACAGTAATTCAGCACCAGAAGGCAGTGACATTAAGCAGAAAAGATGGGGCTTAAGACCTATACCCGTGCATCTTCTTTTCTGAAGAAAGTAGAAACTGTAGAGGATTTTGAGTGTAAAACCTACTTCTACCCAAACAAACAAACACTTAATGAAGAAGGGCTTCTAATAGATTTCATCAATTTATATTTAGCCATAAAAGCTGTTTTGGGGTTTAACTAACTGAAGATGCACACTGCTGTATCACTTACTATAATTCCGAGCCTGCACTTAATCCAGCATGTACTCTAAAAACACAGACATTTAAGAAAAACAATAAATACGATAGGACAAGTGACTATGGCAATACCTCCACTCTTGAGTAAATAGCGATTGACATCCTGTATAGTGGTGTTAATTGTAGGGCCTGTAGGAACACTTCCAGGGGTAACATCAGGATCATTTTCAGGGTCAATGTTTTGTAATCCTTTCCATGGTACTCCAGGATGAAATTCTGCTTGGCAAAACAAGATGAAATCAACATTTCACTTTTCAAGAGACACAGAAAACAGAAATCTATGGAAATTCTCATCTATGGAAGTTTTGGTGAGTGGATTTTACTGTAATTTCAGAATGGCATTACCGTTCATTGTTTTATTACTGGGATTCTGATATTCTATATGATTTGTCCAACAAGTTTAAAATAAAGTATAGTTTAAGTATTGAGATAAACTTTGAAAGAACATTTATCAGTAGATCCTGAGAGAAAAAATAATGAGGAAGTGGAACATAAAAAGTAAACCAGTGTGTTTTGAATGTTAGGTGAGAAATGCATATCTTTTCCCTTAAAACACAGTACACTGGGATCTCAACAACAGGTATTTTAGTACAAAGGACTCAATAATGTAAATGGCTTAAAAAAAGTTATAGTTAATTTCCTTCATAATTCTTTGTTCAAAATTCTTTGAAATTTACTGTTACCATGAAAACTGGGAAAATGAAATCTGATACACATATACACATCTCAGGCATGATGTTGGAGAAGCATGATGTTCAGCTGAGGATGTCTGAAATAGGCTGAGCTGGTCTATTACAGTACAACTATTGAAGTATTGATGAGATTGCCTTAGCTTAGTACAACTTTCTTAAGTTACTTCGTCAAACAACATTTCTACAATAGTTATTGAAGATTACCTGGTGGCCAGTTGATGCTGGAGCCATTGGAGATTTTATCACTATCAGATTTGGCACGTGACCAGCTATGAGGAACAGCTACAGGAGGACTGGCTGGAGATTCACTATTTTGAATTAAATCATACCGGCCATAAGAATCATCAATGGAGGACTTTCCTGGAGGGCCAATACTCAGGCCTCCAGGGATAGCACCTGGAAACAGAAGTATAGGAGGAGACCATACACTTACTAACAAAATTAAATGTTGGCTAGTTTCTTATTGCATCTCACTATCAAAAATAAATGAATCTACATTCCAGTCACAAAAGGCACCATGAATCTGAACATTTAATGGAAAGACAGAAGATTCAACTAGGAAGGGTCATAAGGTTACTACAAAAGGTTCAGCAACTAAAACAGAAACCTTTCTATATTTTCTAGGATACAATTCTGTTAATGACAATGGGACTTATTTCAAACTGAGTAAAGATAACAAAAATGATTTGCTATTGATAGAAGTATTATTTAAAATAAATAATATTTGAACGAAGATTATTCGTCTCTCTCTCACACATGCACACACAGACAATTTTAACTGAGTATCAGTTAAGGGATTTTGTTAATGGCTCAATCTGTAAATAAAACTGGTATTTTCAGAAAGAATACAAATAATACCTGATTTCAGAAATGTTATTTTGGAACAAAACAAGTGACCAAATATGTATTTCAGTGCTTAGGTTGAAATATCTAATGATTCTGAATATCATACATTACTTTAACTGTAGTTCTAGATGCAGTTGCTGTAATCTGTATTCATATTGCATTGCATTGCATTACAGTACTGATGGAAGTGAGATTGACAGTGTGGTCTCTAGAATATATTTGGGAATTGTTCATGTAATTGAAAAAATAAACGTTCTATAATATTTCAAAATATTCCTCAGAGCTGCTGAGGAAATTAAATGTTTTAACAGCGATATATTAGGCACGATTACAAACTCCTATTAAGTTCAATATATCAGGAAAAAATTAGTATCTTAAAGATATTAACAAAATATATATGTATGTATTTATAGAAATATTATTTTAATATTTTATTTCGCTCCATTCCACTTTTTATTCTGCCAAACAGCATTTAGAAAAAGAGGTAACTGACAAATGAGATCTATGTATTTATAAAGGATATGCATTACCATGCTTGCTAGGGTTCTGGTCAAGTGGAGAAGCAGCACTGGAAAGGTTATCCATTGAATTGGGGTGTGTCCACTGAGGAAGGCGAGATTGGGACTGAGAAGTATCCTTTACTGACAAACCACCAGGAATGTCCATACTGTTTACATTCATGTTTGGGTTCAATCCAGCTGAAATGAAGTGAATAAAGTGTCAGACTTTCTTAATTTTTGGTATGTAATGGCACTTTATATTTCAGGTCATAAGCTAACATTGAATGTCTACTGATAAGGCAAACATGGACATGGGGGAGAGAGAGGGAACATTAGGAACAGTAGAGAAAATCAAGTATTCATTACTTCTAAAAATTCAGCATGTGGATGCAAAAGGATTCTTTTCTGGGTTGGAGTCTGCTTTCCATCATTCTGAGATCCTAAATTTTAATATAGGAGAAACTCTTCAGGTGTTATAGGAAGAAGAGAGTAATACTTCTGAAGAGACAGACCTATAAGAATTAGAGGATTTATGGGCTTTACACTTAATCATCTTTGTAGATATTGAAAAAGAATAAGCAACAAAATGAAGAACTCCAAAGAATAATGGCTAAAGCAATTGCCATTTTTAGAATTATTCCATTATATAGAATTAAATCACTTGCACAGTAGCATTAACAAATTTCCTATCAGCCGGAGACTCCAGAGGAATATTATGTATACTATCACAATATTTCAAATGTCAATAAGAGGTCCACTAAATTCAATTTGTCCAAGCTATTTCAATTCCAAATCAAGTCTGAAGAGGTCTTTTGAAAATAGATGTAGTACTGAAATATTTGCATGGTGATTACTACTTAAAAATATCATCATATTCCCTATTTTAAAAAAATAAAAATGGTTGTCATGTTGAAGAAATTACCCAATTTTACTTTCGATTGAAAGTAAACAATGAGCAAAATGGTCGCAACAATTGCAGACATGTGAGGCATATTTATTTTCTAATAGTAAGGAAGAGAGTATTTACTCGGTAAGCTTTGAATAGTTCTGGTAAAACTTGGGCAAACAAGTACTTTTAAATCAGGTGTGAATTTTTTTTAAGATGCTGAGTATCCACTGACAATTTTTCATGATGACTTGAATTGCCACAGAAGAAAATAAATTCACAATTTATTTAAAATGGCTGAAATGTCACAAGATTATGGAATCTTGGAAGATTTAGATATTCTTGCCCTGACATCTCACAGGATATTGAACTAGAAATCTCATGAAATTTGAGGATCATGTAAGGTTTTATCCTTTTGAAAAATGTTTTTAGGAAACATTAACATTTAGCTGACTTTACGTGTTAGCTCATTCTAGTTAACTTGGATTGGAAACCAGTGGAGAATTCGGAATCTATTGTATCTGTTAGACTTAATTTTTTTTCTTCCAAATAAGACAATGACACTTTCATAATCCTGCCAAGAAAACAGCATGAGTACAATCCCCAGGAGTTGAGCAAAACTACAGTATGTCTTTAATTTTAAGATATGATCTGGGAGGATCATGAAAGATCTAGTGTCCTTAGTGCTGCACTGCTATGCGTTAATTAGCTAGATCATCATAAAAGTGGTTTCCTACAACAGGAACACTGAGAAGAAGAGGCTAAAGGAAGACAGAATCCAAGAATGAGGATTTTTTGTTATTCATGATCAGGGAATCTGATATCTTTTGGATATTCTGGACTGCAATTCTCATATGGGCTAGGACTGATGGAGGTCAAAATCCAGAAAAAAATAGAGGATACCAGGTTATCCATTCATGATATTTTCCAAACAAAGTTTTATGCTTGCTGATACCTAATGCTGTGAATAGGAATTGTCTACATTTTATTCTTCTATTGACAGGGAAGGAAAAACAGATGCTGCGGTTAATAGTGAGGGATAAGGCAAAAGGGCTTGAACAATAACTATAAAGGGAGGGAAAGAGAGAGAGAGAGAGAGAGAAAATTCTTAAATGTTTAAATTATCAGCAGCAGGTCCTTTACAAAACGATACCTACCAAGGGGGTAAGGAGCAAAGGTGTTCGGTGAAGACTGTTGCTCTTTGGTCTGCAGGTCAGATAGGCCAGGAGCCTGGGGATGGGGTGAAAAGTTATCCATGGCTGATTTGCCTGCAGAGGGGTGCAAAGATAGGTGTGGAGGGGGTGGCTGCTGCTTCATAAGCAGGGCCTGGGCCAGCTGGCGCTGGTGCTGCTGAATTTGCTGCTGCATGTTATTGATTGTACGTGCAACCTACAAAATAATATCAGTAACAGCAATTTTAAAAACATCATGCAGCATAAAGAATTATGACTTTTGTATTATGAACCAAAGAGCTGACAATGAATTGATGAAACTTCAGATGTATCATGCATAACTAGAGAAACTGAAATCCTCTACAAAAGGTATTCCTCAGCTTACAACCATTCATTCAATGTAACTGTTCCAAGTTACAGCAGTGCTGAATGAATGGACTTATGACTAATCTCCAGAGTTATGGCCATTGCAGTGCCCTCATAGTCACATGATCAAAATAAAGGCACTTGGCAACTCACCCGCATTTATGATTGCAGGGATGCTTCAAGTCCCCCATCTACTTATCACCTGCCCCCCATCTATAACCTTTTGCCCACCTACATTCTCTGGCCCCTGACACCCTAAATGACCTTCACCGTCATCTTTTCCCCCCACTGTTGACTAAGCATGACTGGCCTGGCCCTTTGGCTTTTTTTCCTAGAACACATACAGTAATTTTTTTCACAAGACTTCATGGGGCTAGCAGCTGTTTTGCAAAGGGTCAGGCTAGACATGCCTCATCAGCAGTGGGAGAAAGATGATGGTGAAGATCAGCTGGGGCAGCAGAGTGCAGGGTGGTAGAAGCCTTGGAGTGTGGGATAGCAAGGGCAATTGTAGTTGGGACTGGGGTGGGACAGCTACAGCTTCTCCCTTGGGATAGCAAGAAACCGTTTTTGGGCCACATTGTTGGGCTGGGGCTGGGTTGCATGTACTGTCCTGTGCCTTATGGACTTCTGCAGCCCAAGAATTGTGGCACACTAAAAAGCCCCTTTGTGCCATGCTTCTGGGACAGGTTTGGGCTAGGCTTCATGCTGCACCACAGCTTGTAGCCCCAGAGCTGCAGTGTATTAAGAAGCCCCTGAGCCACAGCCTATTCCTTCTTGGAACTCCATGTGCTCACATATATGCATGCAAATACCCTGCAACCTCTTTCTCTGGCCTCTTTGAGCTGTGTTGCACTGCAGCAATCTACAACTCACACGCAGCCTGTGCTTCCCTCTCCCTCCCACACAGAAGTCTTTTACTCCTTGCCTGGAACTTCTTCTTCTTCTTCCTGCTTAATGACCTATGATACTAAAAGTACGATGGCAACCAGGACTGCCATAGCTAAGTAATGTGGTCATATAACTAGTGCTTTAT
>JANHZU010005872.1:99312-116158 GCA_032468055.1 Acrochordus granulatus | reverse complement strand
TTTTATCTGCTTTATTTCAAATCTTGTAAAGCTCTATCTGAGATATGTATTAAAACTAAGTTATTAAACATAAGGCTTTGCCCAACTGTAACCCCAAATGAAGTCACACGTATAATGGCATGGGAGCCACACACACATTTATCATTTTAGGAGGTCATGGTATCAAAACTTGCTTCCTTAACCATGGTTGATGCACACAGTAAGCCATAACTATCTACCTGTACTGGATTTACAAAATTAGCTCTACTATATATTGCTGCAAACATCTGGATGACCACTAGGCGGCAGTTTTCTGTGTATATCTGCTGCAAATTGCTGACTCTGAATAATTCGATTCCCATGCAACTTCTCTGAACTGCATATCAGAATTGGCAAAGACCAAAGTCATCTACTGAGGTGAAGTAACCTCAGCTGTACAGTTTTGTCTGTTCTTGGTATTTCTTCTGTTTTAGTTTGCTGGTGAGCAGGTGAGCCCCTGCATATTTGCAGCTCACCTACCGTAGGCATCCAAAACACAGCACTTAGGCTCTTAAAAAATGCACATTTATTAGTCTCTCTACCTGACGTTGGGCTTTTCCCTGTTACACTTAACCATGTCATGAACAGATGCTGCAAAGTTTGTGTTTTATCTCATCTGCAACCTCCATCTGAGGCAGGTTAGACATCCTTAGCTTTTCTGGTGTTAAAGTAGCATTTTCCCCTTTAATTAAGCAAGGAACTAAAGGAGGTATTCCAGAATGCCACCTGCTATGACCTGAAGGACCCTAACTATCAACAGATGTCAGCCACTTTGAATGCACCTGCATAAAATACTTGTATCAAAACAGAGCAAGTTTTGATAAATGGTCTAATCATCTGTCAAACTCCTGATTCTCTCCATTAAAACTAATTAAAGGAAGAGAGTATGAATCTTGCTTCCTTGATCATGTTCTGCAGTTAAGGGGCTTGACACTGCCTTTGACAGGACAGCGTTCATCAGCACGGACCATGAAAGTTATGCCAGGATAATTTTCTGCTTTTTCAAGGACTGGTGAATAGCTCTTTAGCTTGGCCACGGGGAAGAGTCCATTTTGTCCCTAGTCAATGCACAAGTTTTCTACACCTTTACAAAAGGCCTGAGAGAAAGAGCCATTTTAAACTCAAAATTGATTGGGAGAATCATGTGCCCCACTGTCACCACAAGCCCCTCAAATAATCATCATGCTCTCACGTAACACAAATGATCGTTATCCCCAGAAATTAAAGGAAACACCCACGCCCATCCAGTCCATCTTTGGATTCCATTGTGACCCTTGCGCAGTTGTTGCGAAGCACCTCCGTTGGAAGTGCTACCAGCTCTGGCGTTGTTTCCAAGTGCCTGAATGGGCCCCTTTAGAGATCTCAAGAACCAGAGCCCCAGATTGATCTGCATGCTAAATTGCCTATAAAAAAAGGGAGCGCTACACTCAGGCTCTCTTCTTTTATTCCTGTCCTGCAGGTTTACTGCATTATAAAGCGCTCCCGTTTCTCCCTTTTCTTTTCTCTTGACCAGGGGGCTTACTCCCGCAGGAAAAAAATAAGTTTGTTCCTCTGCGAGCAAGTTCTTGGATGGAGGATGAGTTGCATTCCTGCCTCTGCTCCTCCTCGGCTCGGCAGGCAAGCTGCGAAGACTCGAAGAGCTGCGGGCTGCTGATTCAGGGCCTGGGGAGGTGAAACAAAGGGCTCATTCATCCCTTTTCCCTTTCAGCCTTGCCGCGCGTTTTCTCTTGACCGTTTTCCCCAGCGTTACCTTTTGCAAACCCCGTAACTTATTTCCATTGACAATATCATTCGCATCGGGTCAGGGCAGGGGAAATCTCTCATCCCATTCAGAAAAGACCACTTGAGTCCTTGCTTTCTTTTCCCAGCTCCCCCTCCCATGTTGAAGTCTATCAGCATCCACAGATTTGAAAGCCAGCCAGGAGTAGACGGATGTAGGGACTGCAGTCAATGTTGCTCCAGAACGTGGCCGAAGGAGAACAGATGTCTGTCTGTCTACGGGTTTCCGTGTCTGTTAAGAAGGTCACACTTGGCACTTTGAAAAGCTCGGTATTTATAATTAAACTGACTTCTAAAATGCATTTGAGAAATAAACAGAAAGGCTCGTTCAATTTTTATACATGCTGCATTTCACAGACCGCTTCTCTTCGAATCTCATACGCTACCTGTGAAATAAGTGATTCGGGGATGACAGCCTCTTTCTGATTGTGTAGCTGCCTGACTGCATTTACCACAAAACCAAAAGGTCTGGGGTATCTGAACATCTGCTTTCTTGTAATGCACACTGGTTTTCCCTCATGCCAAGGATTGCTCAAATGTGTAAAAGGAGTTCCATGTGGCTTGTCTTATTTTCTGTTTGCTGCTCCTGGGTTGCTGTTGCTAGTCTCTTTTTGTCAGATGCAGAAATGAGATTCTGCAGTGATCTCCTGCGTGCATATCGGGTGAAAGCATATACATGCGTGGATATGTGTTATTGTGAATAGCCACCACTTTTTTCCTCTTCAGTTTTGAAAGAGATAAATTACTGCACCTGGCTGGACTGGACAGATGCTTTGTATCATTGCAATATTTTAATGTGGTATAATCATATTTCTCAGTTATAAATTGTAAACTATATTTTATTCCCCGTGGTGTCAATTTATATTTTTTTATTCTCCCTCCCCTCTAAAACATACACAAATAGGAGAAGGGCAGCTGGAAAAATTATGCACTCCTAGCCAAATGTTCTGCACTATAGAGGTGCAGTACATGTACCTGTACTGATCTAGCTATTTGTTTGTTATGCATGTTGCAATCTACCTGGAGAGCTCAGACTGACAGTTGTAGAAAGCAACATATATATTTATTCTTTATTTATAATTTATTTATGCTGCCAATTTCCAAAGACTCTTGGCGGCTAACAGCATTATACAGACATTATTATACATAAACACATTATTGGCTAGAATTCTGCCAAATAATTATTACGTTTCCTAAAGTATGTTTCATCATCATATTCTGTAGCAACTTCTAACTCTGAATTATTATTAAAAAAACCTATTATATTTTTAACTGGATTATGTTATGCAGTTATTTATTATTCCATCAGTACAATGGGAATTGGAAACCTAATCTCAATTCAGTACAACTGGGTAGTAAAGAGTATGCCCTGGATCCAGATTTATCTTGAGCCCAATTAGGGAAATTCAGACCCACGTGGAATTCATGTGAAATGAATTTGGCTCCTGAAGCTTTAGGAACAGTTCAGATATCTGGAGAGACATGGAAATAAAAAGAATGTTTCTAAAAATGTACCTGATTTTCCCCATATGACTACAATTAGGAGAAACAGGTGGGATGTATAATTTTTTGGCTACGGAATTACCATGCTTGTTCTACATCCTTACCTCAGTGTTTAGGGATGAATTTTGCAAAGGTGTTTTCTTCGGTAGGTTTTCAACTCATTCTGGGGCAGCACTCAGGGCTTCCAACTTCAGTTTTATTTAAGATCTGGGATAAATGAGAGGGGTGCTTCTTCTGTTCATTTTGTGGCTGGTATGTAGGTAGAGTCCCTTGGCAACTGCGTCTTTCTTCAGGATTGGGCAACAATTATGAAGTTCCACTGCCTGATCCTGGATAAAGCTAAAGCTGTTTTAAAGTGTTGCAGATGGGCTGCTTTCATTCTTCCATAACCCCTTTCTGGAACTGGACTGGAAGTGCTGCACAGCTTAATAGTTGTGACTTATAATAGAAAATCAGGCGAATGAGAAGTGCTGCTGGAAAAGAAAATTGATGTTGGTATTTGACTGCTTTCTCTTCTACTGTTTATAGTAAAACCTGATGAGAATATAAACCTGGTGAGAGAGACTTCTCTGAGCCAAGGAGTGGGACAAGCCCTTCCTTTCTGCACAAAAGCATTTAAGGATATGGACATCCATTTCTGGCTATGACAATAACAAAATGGTTAACTTGAGGCAAGGTCCATCCTTTCATGTTTGCATCATGTCAACACACACACAAGTAGAAGGGCAGAATTTGCATAACGTCAAGACGTACATTTCAACACTTGGCACTTTACCCTGCATGTATAGGGATAGACCATCTGAAGCATTTATTAGCAAGGAGGCCTTTTGCTTGCTATAAGCATTTTTTAGCACTGAATACAGCAAAATAGAACTTTCCCCATTAAAAAAATAGAGAGGGGCAGCATTTGAAAAATACTCTCATCTTTAAAGGCTCTCATTGCTCTGTGTTCTATGCAAAGCTCACCTGAAGGAAGGGGTACTGTGGTGCCTATAGGCATTCTTGGCCCTCAAAGGGCTTCTTGTTCTGCCTGACTTTTTAAGGATTATTTCAATTAAAAATAAAACAAACCAGAACATAAATGCTACGAAGCCAAACATGTTCCTGTAGCATCATATTTATTTACAGGAATGTTTCTGAGCACAACAAAGGAGTCAGTGAGGTGGTTCAGAACATATTGTAGGTATGGAAAATTCATGTATCAAATGGGTGTTTTGTGATGGCCAAGTTCATCATAGCCTCTGTTTTGTAACTTAGAAGGTTCTCCTTTGCCAGCTATTGTCTCTGTAAGCCATTATGCCATGGCAGCTATTTTGTGAATAGCTAGGGTTTCCATGGAAGCCAATTTGCAAAGGCACTTATTATACAGTCTTATCATTCCCAAATTCCTAGCCCTGTACTATTTTAGTTCTTTGATTTCTTTTCTCACTGAAGTGTTATGCCTCCATTCCATAACAGATGACAGAGTTTCCATTAGCTTAGTCCTGTCAATAAAGTAATCTTCTTTACTGTCTACAATTTAAATATATACACTTTTTCATTTAAATTTCATCAAAATACATAAGGGAAAAGGTAAGTGATGTTTCTAGACTTATTGTACTAATCATTACTGTAGTTTCTTTAGTTTGGACTCTGGGTTTTCTATGAACCTAGCTACTGAATTTTGTAAAATATAGTTTTCATTAGCATGATGTATGGATCAAGCCAGTTGTATACGTATTCAAGAATCATTGAATCAAGGTTTGCTGCACTGTTTGCAGAAATGCTGTCTGAAAAAGAAACATTGAGCTGTAGGAGTTCCTTCCCTTACTATAAATGTATTGCAGAAACAGTGAATTTTGGAGTATCTTTCAGATTATTTCCTGATGTACTGCTTAATGAGCATATTTCTCAGATATGCAAAATGCCAGTAAAACTGTAGCTGGCAAGATAAATTATGACCTCCTAGATGGTGAACAACAACTTTCATCAGTCAAAGCCAGAATGATTACTGGTGGTAAAGATCAGCAGCGTTTGGAGGCCCAAAGGTTGTGCATCCCTGATCTATAGTGCCCTCATTTGGAAAAAAAAACAATTTTCAGAGGAAATTTCTCACTGCACAGTGCACTGTGATGAATACAGCTAGATGTTAAGCTAAAATTAAACTATATTCAAAGAACTAAACAAATCAATAGTTATTGCTGAGGTGCCAGTTTTTGTCACTTTTTAAACTTTTATAAAAGTAGTAAATGGTGTTTTTTCTAATACCAGGATACAATGCTCATAAGAAGATCTGGGTTTTCTATTACATAGCATATATGATTTTTCTCCCTGAATATGGCTGTGCAATAACCATGAAGCTTCTTTAGTTTCAGCTCAAGGACAAGAGACAGCTTAAATTTATTCAGCCAAATGTAATGGCATTGCTATAAGTACATGCTCAGTATTCAAAGGCTATGCTTTGTAGCCCTGTTTTAGGTCAGAGCAATAGAAATAACTATAGGCAATAATATCCAGGGTGCACAGGGCCTCCCCCCTTTTCATATTTTGGTGGAGAAATAAACACCGGGCTTAGTTAGTGTAGTGATAAGTCTGGATGGAAATATCAACATCTTTAGTACCTTTCTTCAAGCAGATTTTTCATGTCTTCAGAAAACTGCATGTTTGAGATACTGAACTGGCTGGATAGTCCATTAAAGACTTTATAAAGCTCTAATCACAAATAGTACAGTATATCTTCTGCCCACAAAATAATACAAGATCTTTGTAATTAGGAAGGCACATAGTGCATTTTACATAAAATGAACCTTCCCATAAGTTAAGGAAAAGGAACTTACTACTGAAATAGATGCAGGAAGTGGGAAACAAGTTCCCTGCAGCACCTCTTTTTTCTGACTTGCTGATGAATACCAGACTAATATACCCAATATTAGTATTAACATCATTATTTATTGATAGACTCATTCAGATAGCCACCAATGTGCCTGGCTCTTTACAGATTATAATAGGATCATTATCTGCCCTGAAGAGCTCACAGTCTAAAATTTGGTACAGAAGAAAATATTTCAAGATCTTTTTGACATAGAAATGTCAAGAAGGTGGGCAGCAACTGGAGATTTCTTTTAATGACTAAATGCCTTATTAGCCACACTTGGGTTTCTGTCTACACAAATCAATAGTAGTAGATCAGAGGTCAACAACATAGCATCTGCAGGCAATAAGGGCATCTGCTGGCACTTTAATGCGCCTAAGTTCTCCCCAAATGAAACAGAAATTCTAATAATTCTTTGAAAGTCCAACAAAATCTTATAAAACTTTGCAAACCTTCAGATTTCAGCATTTTTGAGGTTTGGATATAGAGATGTGGCATTTCTGCAAAAGATGCTGAGAAGACGTAGCAGCAATCATTGTACATAGAAAAATAGGAAGATTTTGTTCTGAATTAAGACCATTTAGCTCAGAATTGTTGACATTGGCTGGCTTCACACATCATGTTAAACCATGGCTTCATTGACCACAGTGTATTTAAATGACCATAATTGGCTGTTTAAGTGAATTTTATGGCACTTTGAGCCATAAACCATCATTTACAAACCATTGTGGTAAATTCAAATCATACCCTAGACTACAGCAAGGGGAACACAGACACTGATTTGCAACATTTTTCCAGAATTTCAGGCTTGAATTCTTTTAGCTATACATGAAATTGCTAGGGATAATACCATTGCTGCTGTTTTTGCCTGTAGAAATGGGGCTCTTTGCCTACTCCATCTGTACCTACTTGCTCCCTTTAGTTCAGCTCCATAATATACTGTGGGTTGAGGGAGGGGCAACAGAGGAATGGACAGAAATTGCATCCCACATTTTGGAAAAGATAAAGAAGACATGATCCCCACAGAGCAAGGACCAACTTAAACCCACTCCTGAATTCTATTAGGAATAGAGGCCTTCCTGTAGACATAATATTATAAAAAGAAGAAGGGGGAAAATCCTGCTAAGGTTGGCTCTACATCAAGGCTGCCTTTCTAAGGTACAGAAAGTCCCCGAAGCTTGTCATGTGCCAGCATATCTTACACTTCTAGAAAAGGTCAAGCTTTGCTCCAGTTTTAGTCAGAAGGCAGACGGTTGTCTAGCAAGCATTAATAATTATTTAGCATGCCTATTCACCTAACTAAGGATCCCTATGCTGCAAACATGTCTATGAATTAACAAGGCATCTGGCCTCTTTTACACAATATGGACAGCTTGGATCATCAAGTATCTGCAGCAAATAAAAAGTGCCTTCCATCTGTCTCTCCAAAGCATAGCTCAGTAGCACCAAAGCAAACAAATCACTCTTTCCAACATATCCCCCTTCCACCTGCACTCTCTTCCCACCCTCCCATTCCATGTGTAACTTAAACAAAAAGCTACAAGAATTTCAAAAGGAGCATTTGGTGCTTCTGGAATTTCTTGGAGGAATGATATCAATTGACTGAGGAAAGAAAAGCAGCATGGCGTGTCAGGACTGGGTACAGTGGCAAAAGAAAAGTGAAAGGTCATGTTGCAAAGGAAAAATAGTCAGAATTATCACTGATAGTATGTCAATGAAGATTCTCAGTCATCAAAGTAAAGTTGCTTGGATAAGTGGTGAAACATTTCTAACCAACAAGAAAAAAATCCAGTTGCCATGACTCAACCTCCAGATAGTTTTTAACCCATATTCTGTCTCATTGCAGGTGACAGTGGCACTAGATGAGAACCACTAAAGGTAACCAGGCAGGTTAGTTTGGATTTAGATGCACCTTTAACTTTAAGTTCCAAATTGCGTAGGAAATGAAAGATAATAAGTACATATTAATCTGTATTTATAAATGGACCCAGATGAGAAATTTGCAATGCAAATGATCAATCTAACAACTTTGTTTTGAAGCATGGTTTCTGAATTGTTTCTAAGACAATCTTGCATATAAAATTGCTGTAATCTAATTTGGAGTTTATAATTTTGGACTTTGTAATTTTATCTATGGAATATTCTCCATGTTAAGACAGCTATATTGGACACCATGAAAGTCATGCAGTAACCATATACAGTATAAATCTTCAATTGAACATTCCTAACTTGTTTGATCATGTGTGTTATGCCCATGTGGAATTATTTGCAACTTTTAATCATACATCAGAACCAGTCCTATTAGTTCTACATCTCTCCTAAAGAATATCATGCCTTCTGCTTCAGAGGCTCAGCACCACCTAGAAAAAAACTCAAGGTTCATTCGTACTTTACACATGCTGCATCATAAGATCTCTTGCTAAGTGTTTTTAAAGGACATGTTCTCTTGGCATGTCTAATGCCAAGACTAATCCAGCCTTAGTCTTGGATACTACCTAGACTTGACTTTAATTAGGCTGGTGTAAGAACATTTTTCCTCCTTTTTCTAACCCAAAATCTACTGCAGGGACAATTTACAGTGACTTGCTGATGAGCCCAGATAGGGACAGTGATCTTCAGCTGCAACTGGCCATTCAAGTAGGCATAGTCCCTCTCTCAACTAGTTGCTGGCTATACAGCTGAACTGCCAACATCTCAGCAGTGCCTGTACCTGGCTTGTGCAGTCTTTTCTCCGGTGGTGATTGTTGACTAAATGGAAATTTTACCTTCCTGGGAAACAGTCCTTCACAACAGATCCATGAAACCCTAGGCTAACAATCTGTATACCACTAGTAAATTTCTTCCTTTTTTCCTTTAAAGCATAAACAGGTTAGTCTTTTAATAGGTCATCATATTGTAAATGAAATAGATTGCTAGGAAGATTTAAAGTGAATCATGTGTGAATGCTCCTTAATGCTGGGTGAAAAGCAGAAATAATACTTGTGATCTACTGTAGTGGGAAGTTATATAAGGAGGGAGACAGAGAAGTTGGAGTTTCTGTTTGCAGGAGGGTATGTATTTATAAGAGAAACATCTCTTCCTGTACTTCTTCCTAATCCACAGCCAACAAAGTTAAAAGATGGCTCCTTGCAGCAAAGAATTCCCATGGGCCCTGGAAATATCTCTTGATCTTTGATATTGCCCAGGAGATTGGAAGATCAATAAAGGGAGGTAAGGACAGGAGGGGATCCACCAATTGCTGCAGTGCTTCTTGTAAAGGCAGCAACATTGCCTAACTTCATGGATGAGGTGCAGCGGGTTCAGCCAATTTATGTCTATATTTTTTTTTGCCAAGGACAGGAGTAAATCACATCAAAGCAACTATCTGGATGAGCAGAATGTTGGGGATCATGTCACTCTACCTCAGGGAGAAAAATTTTCTCTTCTGTACCTTCTCAAGTACAGACATATTCATATCCTTCCTCTCAAATTCTAAAAATGGTCCCTTCATGGCTCCCCCACCCAAAATACCTGTGAGCCCTTTAAAAGCAGTCACTGGCACCCCACAATGATGTTTCCTTTAAAATAACAGATTCTGCTAGCTTCATAAAGCCTTAGTTGTTCCTTTACCGACATGAGAATAGTTCATGACAGAACAGTGCAGACAGTTTCCTCCTACAGAAAATGCTGTCCAAATTCTTCACAACTCTTTGCACATAGGGACTTAGGCCAATTTAGATTCTAGTTAATATGTGTCAATTGTTGCTAGTTCTGTATGTCTTGAGCCCATCTAGAATACACAGTCATATATACTGGAAGTTAACTGTTTGGAAATTAAACATAATAATTACTTGTTTTTAGAAAATGAAGATATTCAGATGTGTGTGGCTTCTCTGCCAAGTTCCTACAAAATATATGATATATTTGAAAGAAATATGACATCTTTATCCCTTTATCATTATGTTGCTATAGGTGACATTTCCATCTGAATAGCTGTACATATGCAAATAACTTATATTTACAGTGCCTCTATTGGTCACCAATTCTTTAAATGAGTACCACTCTTCCCAGCCACTCTTAGATTTTGAGTAAAATCTAGACATCTTTCAAACAAAGTGGATGCCTTTCATTTGTGGAAAGAAACCCATGAATCACCCTTATCTCCATCCCTGATTCACATACAAATGAGAACTCTGATTGAGTGATATTGTATAGTCATTTTTTCTAATTTCTGGAAATCTGACCAAAGCTATAAGTAAGAAAGGGAAGAAAAATTATTAAACCCATTCCATCCAAAGTCACTTATTTTTAAGCAGATATGAAAAAGCGGATATAGTTCTCACAGAGAAAGTAAAACTGATTCAGCTCCATCACATACACTGAAAATGGGACTAAAAGCTAATCCTGAGGGATTAGTCATATCGTATAATGTGGAGAAAAGTGTGTCCTTAATTTACTTTTGAAATTACATCATTATTGTTCATCTCCAAGTAAGCCAGCAGTAGAATATGTGCCTATATTGACATCTTCCACAATGAAGAGAGATTGCTTGTCCGAAATAACCTCCATGCCCCTCATCAGTGATCAGCCACCTTCTCATTCCACCTCATTCCAGGGTCTGCATTCTAGAACTTCATGAGCCACATTTAGCCCTTGGGGAGCTGGCCTTGGGGAAATGTGGTTTTGACCCTCATTCTGCACTCTCAGCAATCAATCCAGCTTTGTCATTGGCTTGAGTAGAAGCAGAATTGGACTCTGTATGCACAAGAAAAACCTTTCAAGCATGAAAGCTAATTTAAAAGGAGCGGTTCTCCCTGCATTCAGAGTGAGAGAGGGAGGGAGAAACACAGTTGAATTTCAGTGTATTTTAACTATGTTATTGTCCACTGGGGATTGAGCTAAAACCACAAACATTATTTCACTTTCCAGCAAGCCTTCCATGATGAATTTGAGTTAGAAAGCAGAAAGATGGGAGTTTTCTGCTTTTAATAATAAGTGACTGTAGTTGCAAACACCTCAACCCTGCAGCATGTGACTCTTCAAACAAAGATTCTTTATTGTAATAAACAAACAGCTGAAATTTGTTCCAGCCTTTTGGAAGACAGTACCAAATGCAGCCAGAAATTTCCACTACAGCTGTGCTAAGAATATTCTGTTTAATTGATTTTCTAAAAAATCTATTATGTTGCTCCAGGCCTGGTTATTGATCGATAGTGCTGTGGAGATAATGAAGGAGCCTTGAAATCAATAAGGCAAAAGTATATCTCAAACTGTATCTGCTTCACCAGCACATCAAGGATGCAGCCAGTCAAATTCCCTTGATAAAGCCAGTAGTACAAACCACCTCTCCGCTGGCTGCTGAGATTTATTTCTATTGGCATAAACATAACTAATGAAACCCCTATGACTCTTGGTTCTATGGACACCAAATAAAATATGGCATTGCTACTGACAAAATGGGCAAGGGCATAAGCTTCAGATGTAAAGTAAATAAAATGTTTTAAATCCTTGGGCACTTGTGAGCAGACAGGTTCATTTGTATGTTAGTACAGTCAGTATTTAGCTCCTCTCCAGCCTTGATCCAGCTACAATTTACCTTATTTAGATTCTGTGTTGTTATCACAGTATTTCCAATTCCAAGAATGTCTGGTCTGCCTTCCCCCAATTTTCCATCACCACAATGCTGTCAGCAATCAACAACTGATAAATATGTTTAGAACCAAGCATTGTATCCTATCTAGTTTGCAACTGCTGTTGCCCTAGATAAGCCACCTGGATTAGCCAAATACAGTCTCTCAAGGAATTAGCCTCATTAAAGTTCTAAAGACTATGGACTGTCATGAAAACAGTTCAACTGCTATAAAAATAATAATCTACAGGATTCCCATGCTTTTCTACTCCATGTTTCATACCTTAGTGTTCAGGAAGGCTGAAAATGCAAAAGTTATAAAAGATGTGCCTTTAAGAAAGAATTGAAGAATATTTTTTTTTTCTTACAAAGCAATCATAGGAAAAAGCAGTTGAGGACTATATATTACATTGGGTGAGGCTACTCTATTGATGAAGAAACCTGTAGAATAGATATAATCAGTACATTTAGAATACCAAAGAAAATATTACAGCAATGTAGAAAACTTGTTTTATGATACATGATAACAGGAAGTGCTTGGTCCTAGATGTGTATCTGAGATTACTACAGATGTCCACACCCACTTTTCCTTTGCCTCTAAGCTATTTATTCTGCAGCCTCTTTATGAAGAGTTGCACTTGGGGTCAGGAGCCCGCCCACTCCCCACAACAGTCCAACTGCACAATAGATACTCTGGATGCATAATGGACTCTTTCAAACCCAGCCAGGTCTTGGGACAAAGACATGTCATGCAGTAAAGAGAACCAGCTTTCTAGGCATACTGAAGAAAGTAGTGCCTGCTAACAAAGTTTTACATGCTACCTGACTTGATATATTTCAGATTCTAGGTGGTTTTCACGTAGACAGTGAATTACTGGAATAAATAAATCAGTGGGCACCCTTTCATTTTCATACTCAGTTGGGGAAGATCAACTGCTGTCAAGTCTGTCTCATAGCTGAGCAAGCCAGGTGCACCGTCTCATAGCTAATCAAGGCAGTGATGACTAATACCCAGGGGGGCCAATGGGGCAAGGAGCAGGTAAGCTAATCAGCAGAGCCATAGTGTTCTAGTTGTAAGACACATAAATAGGGGGCTGGATTGAAGTTCTAAAGCCGTCTGTCATGATCCATTCCTATCTGATATCCATAAAATGAAGCAGTTTTGTGGTCATAGCATCCCAGATAGTTCTCAGTGAGCAAAAGAAAAAGAAAGAAATATTTAAAGAAATTATTTCCAATCTTCCTTACAAGAGTTACAAACTAATTGTCACTCCTCCCTCATCAAGGTTACATCCCATATTCAACCCTTTTCAATTAACAAATCCAGAAATTATCAAGATATTTTCATTAAAAAGTTCATAAAGGGTTTCCAATCTTTTAGAAAAGTACTTATTGTTTTATCCCTAATCAAGCATGTCATTTTTGTGATTTCTGCTAATTCTGTTATTGTTACAATCCAGTCCTCCATTATTGGTAATTCTGTATTTTTCCATCTTTGTACGTATGGTAACCTCACTGCAGTTACAATATGTAAAACCAATCTTTCTTGAATCTTTTCTAATTGGCTATCCACAAGTCCTAATAAAAAAAATCTGGCTTCATTTGAATATTAGTTTTAAAATTTTGTATAACATCATATGTATTGGTGTTCAATATATTTTTGTTTTTTCACAAGTCCACCATTATGGTAAAATGGGCATTCATGCTTTCCACATTTCCAGCAATGATTAGAAATATCCTTACACATCATAGATAATTTATCTGGTGACATATACCAACATTACCCTTGGAGGCCATGTGGTCCAGCTGCATCTGGTGAATGTCAGGTCAGTCAATAATAAAGCTTCCTGCTTCAGGACATCATTGAGGAAGAGCAGGCTGGCCTGGTGAGCATTACTGAGACCTGGCTGGTTCCTGGGGAGGGTGGCCCTCTCAGAGATGTGCCCAGCTGGGTTTAAGGTTTGTCAGCAGCCGAGACCCCAGGGCAGAGGAGATGGGTAGCAGTGGTCATCCGAGAATCTCTTTTTGACTCCAGGGGCCTTGCTCCACAAGTGTCTCGTTGTGAGACCGTGTTCTTGATGCTTGGCTCTCAGGATCAGTTGGGATTGTTGTTACTATACCAGCCTCCCTGCTGCATAGCATCCTCCCTGCCTGAGCTGACCAAGGCTATCTCAGGCTTGGTAGTAGACTTTCCCAGGCTGATGGTCCTGGGGAATTTCAATTTGCGTTCCCTGGATTTGTCCTTGAGATTAGCTCAGGAGTTCCTGGTCTCCATGGTGGCCTTGGGCCTATCCCAGATTATTCTGGGCCCTACTCAAGACAATGATCACTCTCCGGATATAATTTTCTTGTCAGAGCAATGGCAACATGACCTGGTGGGGAACTTTCAATGTCACCCTTGTCATGGTCAGATCATGCTCTGGTGTCTTTGAAATTCCTTGGCTGACGGGATCTGAAGCATCCCGAAACAAGCATGAGCCTTTTCTGCTATGGCTACTGCCCTGTGGAACATCATGTCCCCAGAAGTGAGGTCTGCACACCCCCCCCCTTGCAGCCTTCTGGAAGGGCCTTAAAACCTGGTTCTGCCAGCTGGTTTGGGGCCCAATGGGGGTACATCATCTTGGAGGTGGTTGGTGGTTTAGTACTCATCTCCTTCCCCCATATATATTTTCTCACTTCTCCCCTCTCTATCTGGCTGTTTTTTTTATTTAATTTTTAATGGTTTTAATTTGTTTTATATTATTTTATTGTAAGCTGCTGAGAGTTGCTTTTGAGTTCAGTGGCATATAAATTTAATAAACAAACAGTACAGTGCAACATTTTATAGAAGTTCTTTGTTAAATTAAAAGACAATTTGAATGTCAGTCCTTTTAACCACATTTTTGCCACTGAATTTATTTATTGATCCACCGGGAAGAGGCCAATATGTTTAGAATCCAGCTTTGTGGACTCTACATGAAAATCCACACCAGCAATCTGGCACCATCTTGTCTCTGTGTGTCTGCTGTAGCCTTTGTCAAATCTAGCTGTTCCTTTAGGAGACACTGAGCTGGAGGTCCAGGGATAAAGAACTGTGGATATAAGAATTCTGGCAAGAGGTGTTCAGGACTGGGGTCCCCAGTGTATGAAGGACCCCCATCTCCTGGCTTTGTCAATAATTGTTATGATTTTTTTCAGCTACTGTATGTGTTTAATTTTTGTATAATGATGTCTGCTCCCACTCCTAGCTACCAGAACTCCCTAAGGACCCAATACAGAATTTTAACCGCCCCCCATATGCAACCATTCTATTGTCCTGGCCAAGTTGTAATACTTTTTCCCTTAAAGGAAAGGGAAGCTATAAATGATGACTGTGAAACAGATGTCCATCCTCAGCTGTGAAATCAACTTGCAGTGCTCCCTGGAGATCATCCATCCAAGCCTGGGCTTAAGCATCTTGTTATTGCTGCACTTTAATCTTATCCAACAGATCAACAGCCTGCCTCCCTGTTCCTAATCCTTCTGGAGGATCTAATCCCTGGAGAAAAGCAGTGTTGCTTGGTTGTGGCACTGAGGCCAGGAGAGATGAATAGATAAGGTCATATTCACCTTACATGATAGGCATCTGGAATTTAGTTTTGTGAGCTAGGAATATATGAACTATAAAAATCATAAGGGGAGAAAAAATGTACCTACCTGATCTGTCAAGGAGAGAAGGACTGTACCTTCTTCAGAACTTGACAATTCTTATGGTCTGTATACACAGTAATTGAATTAGGTGGGCAGCCCCTTCTAGGAAGTGACTTCACTGTTGGAATGCTATTTTACTTAAAGCAACTCTTCACTGAAGATGTCATAGTTCTGTTCTGCTGGAAGAAGCAATCTAGAGTAAAAAGCACACAGAGAGAGATCTGTTCCTATCTGCCTAAAGGAGAAGTACCTAAAGGAGACTGACATCTGAAGCATTGGCACACTCTAAAATTGTGGAGAGGATCTGGATACCTAAGCAGTGGCTATGAAGTGAAGAGCTTTTCCAGTTCATGAAATGCTGCCTGATCTTCAATAGACATATGAACCTATATAGAGCACTTGTTAGGAGCTGAGACAGTGGCTTTATGAGATCTGCAAAATTAAAGATGCTTTTGAAGAGAAATTAATAAAGTCTAGAAAGCGCTATACATTCTTCACAGTTTGAGAATGGACTGTATTTTTGTAGGTTCTATTTCTGTGCCTTCAGTAAAAATCCTGGACCCCATATTCTCCAATTGGGGTAGATCAAATGCATGTTTCTCCACCTTAGCAAAAAGCTGTGTTCACAGAATTTCCTAAAGACATTTCTGCATGAATTTCATGTAAAGAAAAGTCCTCAGGTGTGGAAAAAAATAATACATTGTCCAAATATGCCACTGCATATCTGTCTTAAATGTCCAAAAATATTTTGTTCATGAATCTGGACAAGACTTCCATAACCTAACTGATTTTTTAGAATTTTATTCCATTTTATTAGTTTATAAGTAACTCAAAGTGACAAACATATTAAATATTTCTTCCTCCTATTTTCCCCATAACAACAACCCTGTGAGATGGATTGGGCTAAGAGAGAGTGACTGGCCTAAAGCCACCCAACCAGATTTCATGTCTAATCAGGACTAGAACTTGGTTGCCTGTGTTCTAACCTTGTATCTTAACCACTGGACCAACTGGCTCTTAATTATGTATTCAAATTTGCCATACCTAATGTTGAATGCCATCAAGTATTTGCATCCATCTTTCATTCTTGTTAAATACTAAGCACTTTTCAAGTCCAGTTTTGTAAAACTGTATACCTTTTGTTGGCAATAAGAGACAACACATAGTGATCCCTAATGGTGACTTGGTAAGGAAATGTGTAGTCATGAATAATACACATTAAACCATCTATTTAGATATGAATATTCTGGGTGCAGATTCTGGAGATTGGGAAAGGTGAATAAATCCCATTTTTAACATCTATTCAATGTAGCCAGCTCCTAAATAGAGATGGGATACTGATACAGTGGTGCCTTACAAGACGAGTAACTCACAAGGCGAGAAACCCGCAGGACGAGCAAAAAATTTAATCAGAAAAT
>JANHZU010005872.1:65685-82859 GCA_032468055.1 Acrochordus granulatus | reverse complement strand
AGAAAGAAAGAAAGAAAGAAAGAAAGAAAGAAAGAAAGAAAGAAAGAAAGAAAGAAAGAAAGAAAGAAAGAAAATTGATTTTGATGTTGTCCATCTGGTGATATCCATATGTAGAGTCATCTCTTGAGTTGCTGGCAAAGTCTATTTTTTATATCCAGCATATTCTCTTGACAAAATTCTGTTAGCCTTTGCTCTGCTTCATTTTGTATTCCAAGGCCATACTTGCCTGTTATTCCAGGTTTAATAAATTAAATTAAATTTAATTAAGTTTTCATTTCGTACTTTAGCATTCCAATCTCCTATGATGAAAAGGATAACTTTTTTTGGTGTGAGTTCTAGAGAGTGTTGTAGGCCTTCACGGAACCTGTCAACTTCAGCCTCTTCAGCATCAGTGGTTGTGGCATAGACCTGGATTATTGTGAAGTTGAATGATTTGCCTTGGATTTGAATTATGATTATTCTGTCATTTTTAAGATCATCCTCTTGTACTGCTTTTCTCACTCTTTTATTGACTATGATAGCTACTCCATTTCTTTTAAGGGATTCTTGCCCACAGTAGTGGATATAGTGGTCATCTGAATTAAATTTGCCCATTCTTGTTTGTTTTAGTTCATTGATGTTCAATCTTTCCCTCTCGTGTCTGGCCACATCCAGCTTACTTTGATTCATAGATCTTACATTCCAGGTTCCTATGCAATATTGTTCTTTACAACATTGGACTTTCCTTTCAGCTCCAAACACATCCACATCTGAGTGTCTTTTTGGCTTTGGCCCAGCCACTCCACTCTTTCTGGAGCTACATGTAATTGCCCTCCGCTCTTCCCCAGTAGCATATTGGACACCTTCCATTCTTCTGGCATCATATCTTTTAGCCTTTTGTTACTGCCCATGGGGTTTCTTGGCAAGGATACTGGAGTGGGTTGCCATTTCCTTCTCCAGAGTCTGGTAGCTCATTTTTCACCTGATATTCAGGAACTCCAACATCTAGCATAGTCCTTGTTAACCTAGGCGATGAACAAGCTGGTATGAGTTTCTGTAAATTATGTCTCATTTTTTTTATGGGAGGAAGACACTCTCTGTTTGGCTCCTGTGATGAGATCTGTCCAGTATGGCTGAACCTCTGGCATAGATCTCATCTTCCTCAGAACGCACAAGCCCCACAACCACTTCCAGATGGTGCCTCATTGTACTTACAAAATAGTAGTGATAATAAGAGCAACAATGCCTATCCCAAGATGTTGGGAAGGTGTCTATGGGTGAACAGAAATGCCAAATCTAGTATAAACATCTGGCTGACTGTGCATCAATTATTATAATAAAGTGAGGCACTACCTTGGCAGGATTTCAGCTTCTGTACTCTGAGGAAAATGAGAGCTATGCTAGAGGTTCAACCATACTGGATAGGTTTCATCAGAAATACAAATTTGCCTGCAAGCAAGAACTGGTGGCATTGCAAAATAGATAAAGTAATAGAAAATGAAAAAACTGAAATGCTTTTGCACAGCCTCATCTGGTGCACCATTTGTTGAGACAGTCACTCATGCCCTGCTCACCTCACAACTTCATTACTGCAGCATGTTCTACAAGGGGACTGCCCTTGAAGACCACCCAGAAGCTTGAATTCATCCAGAAGGCAGTGGTGCAGGCAGCGATGGGCATTCCTTGATATGTCCATGAAACACTATTGCTTCTAAAGCTGCACCGCTTGCCAGTTGATTCTGGGTGTGATGCAAGGTGCTGGTTGTTACTTACAAAACCTTGTATAGGGCCTAGGTTTTTCTCAGAGTATTTGCTTGGCCTATTCAGTCTGGCCGGTTTGGGTTTTCTGAATGATCCTAGAAGCTCACGTTATCTGTAGAAATAACCGCTCTCTGAAACGAGACTGTCTCAGAGCTCCTGCTAGAGTTTCAAAGGGCCTTGAAGACCTTGCTCTTCACCCAGGCATTTCACAAGGTGAGTGAAGCCCCTTTGAGTAATCTGGGTTCATTTCTTTTTCATTCCTGTCCCATTTTTGTCATATTTGCCATCTGTTATCCTGATTACCTATTGCAGTATTATTATTTCTTTGTTTTTAATGGGGAGCAGGAGGAGGAGGAGGAGAAGCAGCAGCAGGAATGGAACAGAGTGGAGTGACTAGAATGCTGGAAGCACATCGCCCGGTGCAGTGTTTTGTTCCAAATCCCACCTGTAGCCATAGTGGTAGAGCTGAATGATTTAGGATAGTTGTTGTGCTCCTCCTTGGCAGCCTTCACGTTGAGCTACCTGCAGGATGAGGCAGTTCTGGTCTCCTGGCTGTTGCCTCCCCAGCAGTCAATCAAATAACAGTTCTGGCCCAATCCCAATACAATGTGGGGGTGCACTGATTTATACGAGGCAGAGTCTGGGCGCATAGGGTGCAGAAGGTGCAGGTGTAATAAGGGAATTCACAGTAAGGAGCCGCATTTTCTTTCATCTCTGCAGACGCTTCTTTCTCTCTTATCCTTCTTTCCACCTTCCCCCGCCCTCCATTCCATGATATACACTGCTGGGCACGCTGCCAGCTTGGTTCTACTATTAATAATCCGGCAACAATGAGAGGAAACAGATTTCAGTGCCAGCCTTCCAAAGGGAGCTAATTAAAAATAAGTGTCGGCAGAATAAAAAAGAGAGATTTTGAAAAATAACAGGATAGTGCCCTTTTTGGCAAAGATAAAAAATCTCCCCTGTACGTGGGCTTCTTTTTGCCCCATGCACCGTAGCTTCGGAGAAAAAGAGGACAATTAAAATTTAACGTGGGCCGGCATGTTAATAAATCAAAGCGGACACCGACACAGCTGGGAGAGCGCAGCGACGGTGTTGCAAAGCACCCGGGGTCTGCTTCTCTGCAGGTCGCGTTCGGCAAATGAGAGCGCAAGGCTAATGTTTCACCACTCCCGACAGTTTTGTACAGCAGGACACTGACAGCCCGATCTTCTGCCAGAGAGGCGCATTTAAGCCCGCTGAACTCAGAGCCAGTCTCCACACAAAACACGACTGCGGGTCCTCTGCTCCGCTTGAGGCCTTCCATTTAGCGGTGGAAAACAGTCTGTTGTGAAAATTGCCCGTTTATTGTTTCGTTTCTGCTTAACTTCTGAGACGCCAGTCCTAAGACCACCAGAAATGCATCGGCTAGAAGTGCCGTGACGTCCCCAAATACCAGCTGGACTCCTCACATTACAATTCTACACACGTAAACAGGCGTAGCTCATGAGATTCCAGGTTCTCCCCTGAAATTTTAGGAGAGTTGGGGAAGAATGCGGAAATCTCATGAGGCTTGGCAGTACAGATAGTCCTTGACTTACAGCCATTCACGTAGCACCGTACGAAGTTACAACGGCATTGAAAAAAGTGACTTACGGCCAGTACGACTATCACAGCATCCCCACTGTCATGTGATCAAAATTCAGCCGCTCGGCAACCAGCGTGTATTTACGACAAATGCAGGATCCCGGGGTCATGTGATCACTATTTATGACCTTCCTGAGGATTTTTGACAAGCAAAGTCAATGGGAGGAGCTGGATTTGCAAACAACTGCAGTAATTTGCTTAACAGCCGTGACAAAAAAGATCATAAAATCAGACGAGACTCACTTAACAACTATCTTGCTTAGCAATGGGAATTCTGGTCCCAATTGTGGCCGTAAATTGAGAACTACCTATATTTTTTTGGAATCTCTTATAGTCTGAAGGACTAAATATTCCTGCAGTCTTACTTCATCTAAAAGAAGGAATCCTTTTTCAAATGGTCCAGTTCCCATTGTTTTTCATACAGGTAAGGTTACCTTTTCCACACCTTCTCTATGTTAACAGCTGATGGGAAAACGATCTGTGTCAGGCCTGAAGAATCAAGAGCAATATGAGTTACTTCTGGGTAGTTTCTTTATTGTTGTTCACATACAGACAGAATCTGCCAGACTAAAGCAACTACCTGCATAACTATTCGACAAACTCTGTGAATCGCTAGGGAGGGTCCGCCTTCGCCCTCTTCCTGCCTACCAGACAATCCAAGCTCGGGTGCTCTTTTTTCCTCTGGGGAGGAGTCCCTCCCTCCTGTGACTCTGGGCTATATTCCATCACATCTGCGAACCACAACACTTCAGGGATGGGCAATGATTTTGACCAATCTGAAAAGGCAGACAGCTAACTCTGTCTCCTACTATGTTGTTCAAGTCTCCACTATCCCATCCCCACCACCAGTCACTTGATCTGATTCTGGCTGACCCATGTCTTGATGGGATTTATCTTGGGGTGATGAGGGACTCATCGTGGATGTCCCTCAGTCCCTCTGAGGTGGGACTCATCTTGGAGACTTAGTGATATGGAGGAAGAGCCCAGGCTGAAAGACCAGGACTGTCTGACTACCCCAAACAGAATGATTCTGGAGAACAGCGCTGGGGAATTGGAGAATTTGAAGCAGCTTATAAGTGAAAGGCTGATGCCCCACCCTATTCCTAGGAATCAGATGAGACACCCAACAACAAAATCGTTTGTCAAATTGTATCCATAGTAAGACCAGTATTTATTTATTTATTAGATTTTTATCTCACCTTTATTACTTTCTAAGTAAGTCAAGATGGCAAACTTACCTAGTGCTCCTTCCTCCTCCTATTTTTCCCATAGCAACAACCCTGCGAGGTGGGTTGAGCTGAGGGACAATGTGACTGCCCCAAGTCACTCAGCTGGTTTTCCTGCCTAAGGCAAGGCTGCAGTTTCTGGTCTCGTGGTTTCTAGGCCAGCACCTTCTCTGCTACACCAAGCTGGCTTGCAGATACAGCTTGTGGTTACTTAAACAAATACTACGTAACAGCAGAACATGTCAGAAGAGCTTTCTAGAACAAGTCTAAGGCAAGATACAGGCATTGTTGTGATAATCAAGCATTAAAAAATGAGATTTTGGAGCCATGTCGATGTTATGGTTAAATACAAGTGGGTAAAATCTCTCTGGGTGAATAGAGAAGACTGTAAATGCGATGAATTAATTAGCGAAACCAAGGATCTTTCGATTTGAATTTGTACTCTGATGACCACGTGGATGTATAGTATCTATACAGTTGGATTGGCAACAGTATTAAAGTAGTTTCCATTCACCTGGGGATTTCCCCATCAAGCATATAGCTCTGAAATTCACTGCTGCTCCCCTGTCCAGCCCAGTGTGGAGAAAATTTTATCAGTACAAGTGACTATGGGCTCATCTGCATTGTCTGGGTAAGTGCAGAACAAGCAGACAACTACTTCTGGAGGGCAGAAATAGATAATTCACCCTTTATTAATCCTCTAAAGGTAAAGATTTCCATGCCAGTCGTGATCGACTCTAGGGTGTGGTGCTTATCTCTGTTTCCAAGCCAAAGAGACAGCATTTGTCTGAGGACACAACCATGGTCATGTGGCTGGCATAACAAGACACCAAAGGTGCATGGACACCGTTACCTTTCCTGCCAAAATAGGCAGTACCTATTTATCTACTTGAATTTTTACATGCTTTCAAACTGCTAGGTTGGCAGGAGCTGAGGCAGACAACGGGAGCTCACCCTGTTGCAAAGCAGTGCCAGGTCTTGAACTCAGGCCACCGAGCTTCCAGCCATCAAGCTGAGTGTCTCAACTACTCACATCACCATGCCTCTCATTTTATTAATCCTCTGCTCACATTCAAAGTGATCTCATGGTACATTTCATTGCCTATTTTTGAGGTATAATTAGACCTCAACAGGGATCATGATTGTTTTTTAATCCCATGCAACTCATCATCTCATGTCACAAGGATCACCACCATATTCATCATCCCTTACATAGGCTTGCTTGTAAAACCAGGAAAAGCTCTCAAATTACAAGCATGGAAACATTCAGAATTTGTAAACAACATGGTCTTGATAAATTAACATCCCAAAACTAGATGGAGAATGCAGAGAAGTTTTTTTCTTAAAGCATTTCTCAAACCATGTGATTCTGTATCAAGAGAGTGCCTTCCTTACTCATATCCTCTGCCCTAGATTATTGATACAGGCAAATAATTTATCAAACATTGCACTTGAGGAAACTGAACTAGTTGAAACACCACACACCATGTTTATTCCACCCAGATGCTAGACAGGTTGCCTGTATCCAGCCTAAAATATATCTGGTTGTGATCATCACAGTCCTGTTATTTATCTTCTTTTGACATTCACATAAATCCTGAGAAACACTTGTTGACTCTTCTGAGAATACAGTAGCTCTGTGCAAGGATAGTCTTTTAGTAACATACACATTCACACAAGAGAGAGAACCTGCTGTACACATGATTAAGACAGAGGAAGAAACAAACAGCAGAGTTCATCAGTCCTGCACCAGGATTTTAGTTCCCAGGACAGCTCATTAGCTATACTTTCTCACAAAATATATTGACTCCTGTGGGAGAAGAGTGAGGCCACACACACAGCTGTGAAAATGGATGTTAGGGAGGGTACTATACAAACCACACAGCATATCAAAGGGGGCTCACTAGAATCAGACAAGGTTTGAAGAATGGGGGCTCCAGAAGTAATGGGATGTTATCAGAACTGAGTGTTTCATGAAAACACAGATTCATGCAACACCACTTTGCATTTTTTTCTCCACAGAGTAGACTAGGGACTGATCTAAATTTTCATAAGCCCAACTAACCCTGTTCTACTTATGGTCACATATTGGGATTACTAAATCATGGCTGTGTTGAAGGTCTGTTTGATTGTCTGGGAGGATGCAGAACCTGCCTCTTAAGAGTTTGTGCAATTGTCATTTCAGTGCATACATGCTTTTTCAGTCTTCCTTTGTGAAATCCCAAATGATTACAACAAACCATTTTACATTTTCAAATTAAAAATTACAAATTAAACCATTAGTGCATTACTGAACCAAGGACATATTGAAAAAGATTGTTACTTTTCTATTATAACGGAAAAATAACAACTGCACAAAACGTACTCTGAAAAATTTGCATTTGTCTCTTTGTCCAACACAATAGTTACCATTAGAGATGAGGGAAAGGTTATTTGTTTCATATTTTAATGAAGCTTATCTAATTTGGAACAAATATGTGAATGTTCCTTTGACATTTATGCTTCCTTAAGTTTGAAAGTGAAAGCAACAGTACCTTACAATGCTTATGTTAGTTAAAGAAAGGCAATGATTGTCCTGCCAAGCAATTGTTGCTGCTCCAAAGAATTCCTTATATTCGACAGCAATCAGGCTTCCTGTAATTTAGGACTGTTATTTTGTATCCTACATCCTGGATGATAAGGAACATGACTTGAACTTCTGTATGACACTCTTCAGGTAATTTAAAGGTATATTCCTTTAAATACACTTCTTTTCAAGATTAAAACCACTCATTTCCCTCAAGGTCTGACTTTATTCTACTATCCTGATAATTTTTCTTGCTGTTCATAGCATCTGTTCCAGGTTGTCTACATTCTTCTTAAACCAGACACACTGCTCAAAGTTCTCATGAATACACAAAGGGATAAGTAATTACTTTCCTTGATTTGGAAAGTAAATTCTATTGAGGAAGCCTTAACAACACATTCTGCATTTTGCTACCCTTAGAATACTACGGATCATAAACAGCTTGTGCTAAATGATAATGTATGTATGTATGTATATCCACGTTTATTATTTTTTTATAAATAACTCAAGGCAGCAAACATATCCAACACACCTTCCTCTTCCTATTTTCCCCACACCAACACTCTGTGAGATGGGTTGGGCTGAGAGAGAGTGGCTGGCCCAAGGTCACCCAGCTGGCTTTCATGGCTAAGGTGAGACTAGAATTCATAGTCACTTGTCTTCTAGTCTGGTGCCTTAGCTTCCAGAGTAAAGTTTCACATCTTTTGACATACAGATTATGGTATTCTCTTTTGGGGTATACAATGTTACACATGCTGTAGAAAAAGGTAAGAAATAATCAGCAAAAGGAATTAGACCCAGGAGATTTTTAAAAAGAAAAAACAATAACTATATGTACAACAGCTTCAACAGCTTTCACTATTCATTTTTATACTATAAAGAGGGAACAGTGCAGTGAACAGCATTCACTGTACCTTCTTTTTGCAAAACCTCATTCTACCGTGCCCCTGTGTCAATTCATTCAGTGCGTATTCGTTCTTTAAATTTCTCACCTCTTTCTTTTTAAGGATTTCATCACTTTCCTGATTTATTCTTTCAACCCATACTTTCTTCCTTCATGTATTTGTTTTGTGATCAATTCCTGATTAATTCTCTCTACATATCAAACTTCCCAAGGGTAGCTCCTTTGTACTAATCACTCACTTCTGTATTCAATCACATTCAGTTCCCACCCATTCATTTTCTACACATAGTTTGTAAGTAACCTATTTCCACCACATTCAGCTTATTTAATGTTTTTCTTGACATATCCAAAATTCACTTCCAAAGAGGGCAGGCATCTATCATTTCTTCTGACAAATACTTCATATACTGCAACAGATAACATACCATCACTACATTTCTATTAGCATTTATGCATCTTAAAATCTGCATGTCTTTCTCCTTGACCAATGTTGCTAAGAATCTCATTTATTCCTATCATGCTTTACTACTATAATTTAGTTTCCTTATCATATTTAGCAACAAATATTAACTCAATATTTTCAGAGAAGATTCCATATTTCAAGACTAATATTGTCATATGCTATTTCTAAATCAACAACATTATAATGGAACAACATTCTTCCAATCATCAGGCATAGGGGAACACACCCAATAAACAAATCAAATAGCACTGCATTAAAAAAAAATACATGTCTGTATTTTAACATTTCTCCAGTAGCACCATCCACATCATAGCTTTATTATTTTCAACATACTTTGAATATTTATTAATTCTTTTTCATTCATTTTTTCCTTGAACAGTAACATTTATAGCATTCATTTCTTATTTTTTGATATGATAACTATTATTTTCATATGCTTCTCTAAATAATTTCTTCCACCATCCTCACACATAAATATTGTTCAAAATTTTATTTTTTAAGGTTTAGTTTTTAATTCCATTCACTTTGTTGGAGGCTTCTTGTTTAGCCCTTTTCATCCACTTTGAAAACAATTTTATTTCTTTAGCTCTGGGTTCTCCCTACCCCTTTTAATTTTAAGCTTTCCTCCTTTTCTTTCATTACATTATTTTACATAACTGTGTACATGATATAAAATATATTTATTTTGTTCTCATTTTTTCAGCATTCTGTTTTATGCATTTTCTCCTCTTCCATAGCACCTTTTAAGTCATTATTCCAATCAAACGTTCTTTCTTATAGCATAAATCTACATTTGTCTGTGGATTTTTTTCATCTTCCATAGTGTATTTCCTAACGTCTATCATGCTTTCATTCTTCTGTGAGAAATCTTTTCTTATGCTTTTTTCATAGAGAACTTGTACATTCTTCTCCTGCAACTCTTCTACTTTTATTCTAATTTCTTTTCTTTCTTTGCTTTTTTCGATATCTACATTTACTAAGATCCAGTCTTGATACTAGTGCAAAAAAAAATTGGTCCTTCATTCACAATGCCTCATCACTCTATTCGCCAATTCTCTGTCTTTCTTTATCAATCATGCTTTTAGATCCATTACTTGGACATTCATATGTATGAATATTTAAGCCACATGTTTGAAAAAAACCTTTTTCTAAGAGAATATTAATCACATAGTCATCATTGTCATTCGTTCTTGCATCTGGAAGTGGCTACTCATCTTTTCTATATTCCTTCATCCCATATCCAAATATCAAATTATTCAACATAATATAACAGATCATTTTATGCAACTCTTCATTCATTCAGAATATTGTTTAATTCTCTCTAGTTATTATTACATTAACTGAAACATAACATGCAACTATCTCAGCCTGGATTCCTACCTTCAGACATTCCAATTCATATTTTGTCATACCATTATCTACAGGAATGCACCTTTTACTGGGTTCACATTGTAATCATACAGGCCCAGGGAAAGTATTTAATTTTAGGAGATGTTAAGAAGTGGCAACAGGGCAATGATATGTGACTGTAGTCTGTTGCTATCTTGGTGAATTCAAGAAAGGGTCTTCCTGAGAGTGCATGGCTATCATGCAGATTCAGAAATAAGTGTATCTACTTTCAGGAACTGCCAGCAGATACATTAAGGAAGCCCACACTGGATCCATTAATTAATTAAATTTATATGTTGCTGAATTCAAAATAACTCTCAGCGGCTTACAATAAAAACATATAAAAACAGAATTAAAAACAACTAAAATAATTAAAAATAAACCAACTGGGCAGAGTGGGGAGATAAAATACATATATGTGGGGAGGTGAATACTAACCCACTAACCACCTCCAAGATGAAGTATCCCCATCAGAGCCCCATGCCAGTTGGCAGAGCCAGGTCTTAAGGCTCTTCCTGAAGGTCATAAGGGTAGACTTCATCTCTGGGGCCAAGATGTTCCACAAGGCAGGAGCCATGGCCAAAACAGCTCTTCTTCTAGATCCCGACAGCCAAAATTCCTTGGCTAATGGGATCCAGAGGAGGTCTCTTCCTCTGGATTTGGTGGTGTGGGACATCCCCATTGGGGTGAGATACTTCCTTGGATAACCTGGTCCCATGCCATGAAGGGCTTTAAAGGTCAAAACCAACACCTTGAATTGTACCTGGAAGCAGACTGGCAACCAATGCAGCTCACGGAATAAAGATGTTACATGGGCCATTCTATTGGTCCCTACAATCATCTGCATAGCCGCATTCTGCACCAGCTGCAATCTCCAGATGCTCTTCAATGGAAGACCCATATAGAGCACATTGCAGTAATCCAAAGATGAGATGATGAAGAGACTGAGTGAAGGGAGCTCTGGTCCAGGAAGGGGCATAACTGGTGCACAACACACAGTCATGCAAAGGGTCTCCTAGCTGCGACTGCCACCTGCTCTTTGAGCAGGAGTTGTGAGTCCAGGAGAACCCCCAGATTATGCACTGGGTCTGTCTGGGGTAGTGCCACCCCATCTAGAGTTAAGGTTGTTAAAGTCCCCAGAGCCCGGTCCCCCAGACACCCAAAGCCACTCAGGTTTGCCAGGATTCAACCAAAGCCTGTTGTCCAACCCATATAGCCTCCAGGCACCGAGTCCCAGTCAAGACAGCATCACTTGGATCACCAGGGATGGAGATGTAAATCTGAGTATCATCAGTGTACTGATGGTACCTTATCCCATGGCAATGGATGATCTCACCCAGGTTTTATGTAAATATTAAAAAGGAGAGAGGAAGTACCAAGCCTTGAGGCACACCATAAAGTGTGGTGTGGACTGGACTTCTCTCTCCCTATTAACACCAATTGGGATCAGCCTTGAAGAAAGGAGTTGAACCAGCACAAAACTGCAAACCCAGCCCCAAACCCTGCAGCTGATGCAAAAGGATACCATGGCTGATGGTATCAAAAGCTGCTGAGAGGTCAAGGAGAACTACGATGGATGCACTACCTTCATCCCGCTCTCGCCAGAGATAATCCACAAGAGCAACCAAAACTGTCGCTGTCCCATGACCGGGCCTGAACCCAAACTGAAAAGGATTCAGTAAATCCATTTCCTCTAAGAACCTCTGCAGCTGCCAAGCAATCACTTTCTCAACCACCTTCCCTAAAAAGGGCAAGTGGGAGACTGGATGATAATTGTCCAGACAGGTAGAGTCCAATTAAGATTTTTTAAACAGGGGATAAACCAGGGCCTTCTTAAAAGGGCCCAGAAACGTTTCTTCTTATAGTGAAGTGGTAATCACTGCATGGACCCACTTGTTAGTCACCATCCTGACAGCTTTCACTTTGTATACTTCTTTCATTTATGATTAAATAAACATCTTCCCTTCCATTCAATATTTATTAACTTCACAAGATGAGGTGACTTTCTGCATTATGTTTCCTCTTTCCCTTAATTTCAAAAATATATAACATATTTATTTTTCTCTTGTTTTTATTTATTAGTTTGTGTTTTCTGCCATATCATCCTCTTACATTCCAAGTCACAAGCTTCCATTAGCCATGGTTGTCAAGAAATGGGCCCATGATATTGATTTCTAACTTGCATCATATTTTTAATCAAGTGAGGTTTTCATATGTTTTTTAATATTATTATTAATAATAGAATATCACTGGCATTGACAAAATCCCCAACGGTTAATTGCAAAAGGCAACTTTACTAGGAACCGATTACCATCCTGTGATGATACATTTAACACCATCAAACAACAACATCTGTTTATTCCAGGTCTTTGGGAAGGACTCGATAGGTGGCTAAAAATAGAAAATCCAGTCTAACCATCTGACTGATTCTGCAATGAACCACGATAACAATAATACACAGCTGAAATAGAGAACTGGACTCTACAAATCACTACAAATACATGGGCATCCTTCAAGCTGACAACATCAAGCACACTGAAGTCAAGAAGAAGGTTAGAAGTGAATATATCATAAGAGTGAAGAAGATCTTAAAGTCCAAATTCAGTGGAAGAAATACAGTATTGTCAAGACAGTTAACACCTGGGCAATTCCAGTCATTAGATACACAGCAGGAATAGTGGACTGGACTCAAGCAGAACAAAAGGCCCTAGATTGGAAATCCAGAATAAAAATGACAATGAATCATGCCCTTCCTACATGCAGCAACCTTGACAGACTCTATTTATCAAGGAAAATAAATAGATGTGGAATGTTGTAAGTACACCAGACAACTGAAGAATTAAAAAGGGCAGTGGAATAATATCTGAAAGACAGTGAAGAAGATGCAAAAAGGTGTACTGAGTACTAGAGAGACCAAACTGGTCTACAAGAAAGATCAAATGAAGAATATGAAAGAGATATGGCAAGGCAAAGTATGACATAAAAAATAGCAAACAGAGTAGATAATGGGAAATTTAAAAAAAAGACAAAGGGACTAATTTTGGCTGCACAAAGTCAAGATTTAAGAGAAATGCATACAAAGTCAAAATTGAGGAGAAAGCAAAAGACAACAAATGTCATATCTGCAAAGAAGATGAAGAAACAGTGGATGACCTAGTTAGCTGCTGCAAGAAGGTCACACAGACTGACTACAAACAATGGCATGACATAGTAGCAACAATGGTGCATTGGAAGATCTGCAAGAAATACCATTTGCCTGCAGACAAGAACTGGTGGGACCATAAAATAAAGAAATATAAAATGAAGTAGTTAAAGTACTCTGGGAATTTAGAATTTAAACAGATAGGCACCTGATACATAACACTCCGGATAATCAACAACTGTCAATAGGAAAGTCTGGATAGTGGATGTGTAATACCTGGAGATAGCAGACTAGAAGAGAAAGAAATGGAAAAAATAAAATACAAAAAATAAATTTCTATTTCTGCAAATAAAAACAGAATGGCTATGGCAAAAAAATGCAAAGGTAATACCAATCGTAATAGGTGCCTTGGGTGCAATCTCAAAACAATCGGAGTACCACATGATCACCATCAACACTGACAAATTCACAATCAATCAGATGCAAAAGGCAGCTTTGGAAGAGCTTACATCCTGCAACAGTACCTTAACACCCTCAAAGAGCAACATCTGCCTTTCCCAGGTCCTTGGGAAGGACTCAATAGGTGGACAAAAATACAAAATCCAAACTAAACATCTGTTTGACTGTGTGATGAGTGTGAGGAACTACAATAATGTAGGCCATTATCAGCCTTAGCTGTACCGTGCCACATGCAGAATTTCCTGCAAAGAGTATTAGTCAGTTTGGACATAAAATGGATAATATTCCATAAGCCCCCCAAAAAGGTAAAAATAAAGGTTTCCCCTGCCAGTTGTGGCTGAGTCTAGGGGGCAGGGCTCATCTCCAATTCACAGCCAAGGGAGCCAGCATTTGTCTGATGACACTTCTGTGATCATGTGGCCAGCATGACTATTTGCCAAGGAATATGGAACGCTGTTACCTTTCCCACTGAAGACGGTATCTATTTATCTACTTGCATTTTTACATGCTTTTGAACTGCTAAGTTGGCAGGAGCTGGGGCAAGTAACGGGAGCTCACATGCTTGGGTCTCAAACTGCCCAGTATTCAGCCACTGTGCAAGCCCTGTTCTACTACTCTCGGTCAGCCATTTCTAATCTAGAAACTATGTTGCCCACATTCTAACAACTAGGAGCTCCATGAAAATCCTGAGTCTGCCCAATCAATCAAAAAATAAATACAGTTAATCTCGTAAGACTTGTTCTGGTATATTGATGCTACATTCTATTATGAATCCTTTTCTTCAGGTGACAGATTAAATTCAAATCACCAGATGAGTTTCAAGTAGTGTGTCTCTTATGATTTGTCTTTCTTTCCTTTTCTGCAAGGGACGGGGAAGAAGGTTCGATAATTGTTTTTGTTTTTTAGTACAGGAAGTGCAGCACCTTGCTATAGAACACGTTGTTCTTAATGTTGTCAGGCTGATGAGAAGGAAATGAATTGCAGATCATTTTCCACCATCAACTGAAATTCTCATGTAACCTAAGTTTATTTTTAAAAACAGCATGCCAGTCTATGGACAAAAACATGCATCTATACCAGTAAAGACTATTTTACAAGTATGCCACATTTAAAATATTCTAGAATATTGTGGTAGTTGTGTTAACCATTCTAATCTAAAATATAAGAAAGTATATACAGCGTCTGTATCTAACTACATCTGGGACACGGGACTTGGGGGGCCACAAAGATCAGTTCAGCAAGAAAACTCTTACTCTTTGTTTCCATCTAATGCAATGTTTAAGTTCCCCGGAAACCTGAAAATGTGCTAACTTCAACTTTCAGAATGCTCCAGCCAGCCATATTGGCCAGGGAATTCTGGAAGTTGAAATCCACACATCTCCAAGTTACCAATGTAATTAAACACCGATCTAATGATTTTTGTAGCTCAACTCTAATGACCACATCTCTACTTTATGTTTTTAGAACAAAAGAACTCAGTGAGAAGCACACAAGTCAGGTCCTAAGAGAGAGATGAGTGAGTTGGGGCACATTTGGATTGTTAAAAGAGTGTGGTGGATGGACTGATAAAATAGTTGTCATAGAAGACTTTCCTTTCATGAAATGTCTGACACACTGAGCCAGATTTCTCTCTTTTTCTCTCTCCCTCTTTGTCTCTCTCTCTCTCTCAACACACATACAGATCCAGAAGATCTAAACCTTTAGGAAGTTCAACGCTATCTCAATGAGATCTTTGTGGGTTACAATAACAATGCTGCATTAAAAAAAAATTGCTACAGGCTTTTGTAAAACGCCCAAATCCTGCTTGTTTTTAATACAGCTGTCAGATGAGCAAAAGAACATAGTGTTGCTCGGAGATGCTATGTCACCAATGAGACAAAAGGCCTTGCCACACTCTATATCCTGGAGAAGGAAAAATAGTTTTTTAATTAAACGGCACCCTAGGTAAGAGCTTCCAGAATCTATGTTGTGTTCAGTCATGGATTCTCAGATCATGGCTACGGTTGGCATTGTGATAATTTAAACGCACTTATTTTTTGTTTATCCAATTTTGAAACCGCCCATCTCTCTCACAGAGAGACTCTAAGCAGATAAAAGACTAAAAACACAAAAATCATACATAATAGTGAAAATTGAAAAGAGGCAAGGATAATTAAAAATCAATGTTAAAAAATAATTAAAAGGTGGAGGGAGGGCTTTCAGGATGCTTACCAGCCTCACGGCTGATGTTCCTCTGGGCTCTCCAGGCAAGGCTGCAGAGCCATGCTTTTACACCTTTCTGGAAGGCCAGGAGTGTGGGGGACCCCTCACCTCTGTGGGGAAGAGTTCCATGGGGTGGGGACAACAGCAGAAAGGCTCTCTTCCTGGACCCCACAAGTCAGGATTCTTTAGCTGACATACATCAGGGAAAGGAGATTATCCGACATACAGATCCCTCACTTTTCTCTTGCTCTCGTCATCATGTTTACTTTATTTATTTATTACATTTATATTCCACCCATCATGCTGTTTGGGGCAACTCTAGGTGGCTTGAGGAGAACAGTAGCTCTTTGAAAAAGTTTTGACATATATAGAGAATGTGATGAACAAAGTTAGAGCTTGAAACAGCTGCTGGTCCCTCAACTTTAGCGGTTCTTACAGGTGTCTATCTGATTAACAATCCAATTTATTTACAGGAAGTGGCAAACACAACAGATGTGGCCACCTCCTGGCAATTAGCAACTGCTGAAATCAGTAAATTTACCTTTTTTCCGCATCCCGGGAACAGCTCTTTCTTCAAAACACCAGCTTGTCTCATTGTGCCCATGAATGGATGTTTGAATGCTTGGTTTTGGGGTGAATTATGTCCATAATACAAGAAGAAAATTAATATGATGCTAATGTCACAGAGTGACATTAGCAAACAAAAGCAACAAAAAACCTTGCCTATAACTTTGTACCAGTTACAAGAATAAGCTCTACTGAACAATTTGAGCTCGTTAATAAACGAACATGGGTACCATTGCTTGATAGGGTTTATCCTTCTTATTTTAACTTGCGGTGCTTCTGTAAAGTTGTGCAAAGATTTGGAAACGGAGTTGCTACAAAACATGTTTCTCCCTGAAAAAAAAATGCCCACTCTGCTACAGCTAACAGATAAAATATATATCTACATTATGTAAATGACAATTATTTTCTTAATGTAATAAGTATTTATTGTGTCTTGCTTTTGAAGCTGCTTAGATTCATCTTATTTGAAGCAGCATAAAACCACTTCTAAATAAATAAAAATACTCTCCCTTCTCCCTTAAATATACCATCTGAAGTTAAATTTGTATGTTGCTGCAGGCTACAATCAAATGTATTTGGAAACCTCAGATCTGTTAAAATCTGCTTGTCAGTTTTTGTGTGTTGCATCTCTCCTTTTTGTCAAGCACGGGAGAAAAAAAAATTAAAATCAATACCAAAAAATGAATTGTAAATTCTGTTGCAATAAAATTTAGGGACCATCTATTGGTGCATTTGTTTTATATTTCTCCTACATGGATAGATGGTACATATATCGGGCACGACTGCATTACATTAAAGGTTGGTAAATATAACAACATCGCAACAAAAGTTTAAAAAACAGGCATCTGGATTGGATTTTTTAAGTAGAAGACGTTTCACCTTTAATCCAA
>JANHZU010005871.1:57972-75128 GCA_032468055.1 Acrochordus granulatus | reverse complement strand
GGTGAGTAGAAGACTTGAATCGTTCCCAGTCTTGGATGAATCTATCACAGGAAGTGAATTAGGCCAGGATGCTTTATTTTCAGGAAACTCAAAACCCGCTTTGACATAATTTGGGCAATTGGGAATTTTTTTTTTCCAAAATTGGAATCTTCCTGCTGATTACTGTGCTTTCTTTTTACTGGAAAAGTAGTATTTCAGAACTATGGTCCATTGCATTGGCATCAGAGTTCCTTCCTCTACTGTCCCAACTGTACTCATCCAACTCTCTGCATCTCTTTCAGAAATGCACCGGACTCAAACACAGCACGAGGATGCCTTCACTTTCAAAGTGTTCATTTTCCAGTTTGTGAACTTCTATTCATCTCCATTCTATGTGGCTTTCTTCAAAGGCAGGTATGGGATGCAGTGATAAGGTTTCCATTCAGAGGCAGGAATGGAAGGAGACTCCTCAGCATGTGTTTTTGCACAATCTGGCCCTTCTCACAAATTTACTGAGATGTCAAACCTGAATTGAGGAGCCTCGAAGTTGACCAGGGCTTACTCACATGTCCTGTCTTTTCAGCCTGTGTTCTGCCTTCTCTAGTCTTCCTCCAATTTTACTAGCCACATTTGAATTTCTCAGTGGTGAAAGTCTTTTAAGATCCATATTTAAGTTAATTACTCAAACCCACAGTTATGGGCAATAATTGGGGCTTCCAATCCTTAGAACTGGACCTGCCCAGCTTCAGGTGGCATTCTATTCCTTTCAACACTTTCCTTTGTCCCAGCAGATTTGTGGGCTATCCTGGTCAATATGGACAACTCCTGGGCATGAGAAACGAAGACGTAAGTAATGGAGCAGTTAGTCCTCTTTTCATACCTTAACCATCTGCGCACTGGCATTTCTGTTTTCCTTTTTCTGGGCACTGACCACTGCTTCTCAAATAATTGAATTATGCATTTTGTTTTGCTACGTTGTCAACTGCTGAGTAAATGGGTTTAGTCAGTTAATGAAATATTACAAAGAAAGCACTGCTATACCACTTAACCAAGGCCATGATGAATAAATATAGGACTGTGAGCAGCCATTTTTTATAAGATTACTGTGAATTTATCTAAAATCATTCTTTGTAAGGGCACAAATTTACATTTTGTAAACCAGCACTTGGAGTTTTCTAGGCCACCTTGAAGCTCTAGTAATGGTGGCTTTCCATGTACCCAAAGTACAGAGGTGACTCACAAATGATGAGGGTACACCATGCCCCTCCCTCCTTCTCTCTCACCCTGCAGTGCGGTCCTGGCGGATGTCTAATTGAATTGGCCCAGCAGCTGTTCATCATCATGGTCGGGAAGCAGATTGTCAGCAATGTCCAGGAGTTTTTTGTTCCGTGAGTTGCCTTCTGTGGGAAACAGCAGAGAAATGGGGTGGTTTGGTCAAAGGAATGCCCATCCTTCTCTGGCATTCCTCTCCAAGAGTGCAATAAACCCTTTACCTCAAGGGACAGCCAGACCTAAGCATCCTGTTCCTTTTCTTCCAGCAAGCTGAAAGCTTGGCACCAGAAAAGGAAGCTGGCAAAGGTACGAGGTGGCCAGATCTGCCAGGAGTCCAAACGGTGGGAGGACGATTATGAGCTGATTGAATGTGAAGGCCTCTTTGAGGAGTATCTGGAGATGGGTAAGCAGGAAACGAAACAAGGCCAGAAGAGGGCTCAGCTACTTTGGACCACAGATGAGCAAAAGGAATTTGAAGTCTGGATTTATACCATTGTTTGGTTCACTAAGACCTGGAGATCCTTTTCACAAATTGCTGTCCAAAGATCAGGAGATTAACATGAATTAAATGGTGGGCAGCCAATCTTGTTCATCTTTCCAATTTCCGAAAGGTAACTTTCAGCAAATCAAGTCAAAATTATGTTGGATGTTCCAATATAATTTATTTCAATAAATTTAAGATATTTAGGATAACTGAATTTCCCCAGTTTAGGATAAACTGAAACTGAATTTCAGTTTAGGAGAAATGAATTTCTCCTCTATCTTCAAAGTTTGATCATCCAAAAAGCCTTTGATCCTCCACAAATATGAAATGCAGAGGTAAGATGAGGAAGAGGAGAAAGAAGCTCCCTCCATCTTGTCAGTTTAACAGACTCAAGTCTTGCTCCTCTGGTCATTGTGATGATTCTTTAGGATTTTGTAAAATGATAATGCTGAATGTGGCCTGTTCTTTCTTAGTACTCCAGTTTGGTTTCATCACCATTTTTGTGGCTGCTTTTCCACTGGCTCCTCTCTTCGCCTTGCTCAATAACTGGGTAGAGATCCGTCTGGATGCCCAGAAATTTGTCTGCGAGTACCGCCGACCAGTGGCTGAGCGTGCCCAGAACATAAGCGTCTGGTTCTTCATCCTTGAGTTCTTGGCACAAATATCTGTTATTGTCAATGTGAGTTTGGAAAAAGGGGCAAAGATTCTCAAGTTTGTCACAGATTGGAAGCTCCCCAAATCCTAATTAGGGGAAGGTGGGAGTCATTCCACTCATTTGCACATTTTCCTTGCCTAAAAATGATACTACAAAAAGCCCCCACATCTGATGTGGGACTTGATAGTGACTCCTGCTGTTTCAACTGTGGCCTATTTGCCACAGGCCTTTCTCATCGCTTTCACATCTGAATTCCTGCCACGCCTCCTGTACCAATATGAATATGACAGTCACCTCCGTGGCTATGTGAACTTCACCCTGGCTTATTCCCCAACCAGTTATGTGCACAGCAACCACACCATGTGCAGGTGAGCAGAGGATCTCCCCCGCCAATAACAATGATTAATCCTCACTCCCCCCAATGATGCCGATCTGCCATGGCCTATTGACAGGTACAAGGCCTTCCGCGATGCTCATGGGAACTACACCCTCTTTTATTGGAAACTTCTGGTCATCCGCCTGGGCTTCATCATCGCCTTTGAGGTGAGACCCATGCACTTTTATGGAAGATAATTATTTAAGCAGCTACTCTTTACTGGGAGCAAGCATGGCATGTCTCAAGTCAAAGAAAAGCATATGTTCCAAAATTTAAACTTCCATTCAAGTTCACAATTATTCCACTTATAGTATCTGATTTTCCAAGGATAGTATCAGTGTATCCTTTTTCGCAAACTTTCTGCCCATTTAAAAAAAACATGAATATAATGATCTGTTCTACCTAGATTTTGTTTACTTAGTTGACCATTATCATTATTATCCAAATGTAACATCTGAAGGATCTGTGTGAATTAGAGTTGGGCAAAAATTCTCTGCCCAGATTAGTTTCTTTCAAAGGACCTTCTGTAATTGAAAAGTATTTACCAGGATTTATTCATCTGAATAATCTCTTAGGACCATCTAACTTTTATCCAAACATACATGAAATTTGCTTGACTTCAGCTGCATTTTCCAAGGTCACAAAATTTCAGACCGTCAATTTGAGTAAAACATAACTGTTTTTATGAGAAAAAAAACAATTTCTTAGATTTTTGTATCCTGAAGCTGATTTATGAAACAAAGCTCCTAATACTCAGCTTTAAAGTAACCATTTTCTTTCCATCAAGATTTCATTTCCAGAATAGAAAGAATGATGTTGACTCACCTCGCTAGGTGGTCCTAATGCTGATGACCTCTCAGCAGAAGACTCAAAGCCCTTGAGGGGTGTGACCACTCTTTCCTTGTCTTTCTTCTCTTTCCCAGCATGTTGTCTTCTTCTGCTTACGCCTGATTGACTGGCTGGTTCCAGACATCCCCGAATCCCTGCAAGTCAAGATCAAACGTGAACGTTACCTAGCCAAGCAGGCTCTGGCTGACAACCAGGATGTGCTGCTAATGGTGAATCACGACTCTTCTCCCACCCCAGGTCAATCCACGACAGAAGCACAAAGCATGTGTATGTTTGTATGCATGTTTGTGTGTTGCTGTTGGTGCCAAATACCCAGCAGCAAGAGAAGGGTTCAGAAAAGAGACAGGGACAGACTCTTCCCCAAAACCAATTCAGCACCACACTGGCATACTGCTTCACTATACATCCCTTCTGCCTCTCCAGCCATCTTGTCTTATGAAACAATGGCTGTGCATCATAACCTGGCAAAAATTGTATTGCTAGCCAAGGAACTCGGGGAGACTTAGCCCCCAATCCATGTTGGGGTATTTTCCAGTGTTCTAACCATACATTGTCTTCCCTGTAGAATCTGTGCCTCACTCTTCACAATTACCTGAGAGTTGAGCTATGTAATGTGGCATGAGCTTCATTTTCTTGTATTGTGGTGCAATCTGTAGTGTGATGCTTGTTCCATCTATGCATCTATATGACAATATGGTCAGGGGATAGACCTGTGGTAAGTGGGTCTCATTCTTTTCAGTTGCAAGGGTGTCTCAAATCAGCTCCAGAAACTCCACTGCATATGTGGGGCTCTTTCCACATGAGGTATTTAGTATGGGTCATCCAAATAAAGAAAAAAAGGGCATGTCTTTCCTTCCTCTGACACTCTTATCCATTAGCTGAGAACAGAGTCCTCCAATAAACTAGATGACAGAAAACAAAGAGGCAGAGCCACAGAGAGTTTAATTTGGAAACTGGTCTGGTCTGGCAGCAATACTTTCACTACGAATTAAATAAACTGCATCCCCACTTAATACTCAACTGAAATTACTGGTTTCATTATAGCTTCATTATAGTTCCTCACTACAAGCCTCTTTTGCCAAAGCAGTGGTGAGTCTTTCTGCATTTTACTCTAGATCTTGAATAAAAACTGGAGCAAAATTTTGCCATATTATTCTAAATATGCTATTCTGTTTTATTCTTATTTCTTCTCTTTTTGTACAGCAAGCAGCCTTTTATCCAGCAGTATGATTTAACAATACTAGTGAGGTCAAAAGCATCGACACCAGTGCATCCCTCTCAGTTTTGATTCATGATGCAGTTCCTCCTGATAACATAAACAATGCCGATGGGAACAGGAGGAAGCCCCAATCTTATGGCAGTCTTCAGAAGGTTCAGAAAATGGTCCAGAGATGCTGAGCTTGAAGGTCACAACTGACTTTGGTTTTGTTGTCACTTCTGTCTTGCTTGTCTTGCCATCGAAAGTACCCCTACAAAGACCTTTGATGTAGGTTTCCCATTCTTTTTCCTGATGGATTCTTTGTTTTCTCAACTGGAGCACAGCTTCCCAGGATTCCTGACTCTTGGAGAACAATTTTCAAACCCAGCTCAAATTCCTCTCAGATTCACAGCAGACTTGGCTCCTGTTGGTGGCGGCTACTTCGGGGCCATGCAGATAACAACCTGAATTTGCATTTCACATCTTCCCATTAATATCTAGGCTAGCTTGCAGAGGGCAGGAAAACATTCAAAGACCAAGTACCCCAGAATTAAATTTCAATCAAACCTGCAGAAATCTTTGCAGAAGGCAATGAATAAAGAATTATGCGTGCCAAAGAGAAATCCTTCTCTTGATAGGTTGGCTGACTTTTCTTTGATTGCCTACAGTTACTACTCTGTTAATCCTTCACTATTGGGGAATGTGTTCTACTTAAGGGTTACAAATAAGTAGTTATGTGGACAGCCTTTACAAGTCTGTTTGTCATATTATTATTCTGTGGCAGGACTCAAATTTGAAAATGTAGTCTATGCCTTAGGCAATCCAAAGCAATGGTAAGGACACTGGGCATTGCAGGAGATGTGGTGCTTCCCTCCCTTCCCTTGTCTCACAGCTGTTGCTGATGGTTTGGGGAATGAAATCTAATAGTCTTAGCACTATCACAGTTCACTTCTAATCCCATCCTATAACATTTTGACATGTCTTTTATTCAGGGTTGCAACTGTACAGCTTGTATCATCAGTAGACTTAATAAAATCTGGAATGTCCTGATGCCTTCCTTGTCTCCATGTGTGGCAAAGGGGAGAGGGGGACTTAGGTCCTTTCCACCAGTAATGCTTGGCTGGGAATTAGGGAAAGGGGACCGAGCACAAACACACAGAGCACAAAGTTGTAAGAACCTCTTGAAAGAAGAGAAAGACCTCGTGTGAGCAGCTTTCGAAACCACTTGTGATGCACTCAAGCATTTGCTGTTGCAATTGTATAATGAAAGTGTTAGAATATTTTATTTTCCTGCGTTGGTCATTTTTATTGGGGAGTGAACATGAAAGAAGACAAATCAAAAGACAAGATTAAAAGATTAAAAGGAAAGAATAAATATGCATCCTGCTCACTTTCTTTAAATGAACAAAAGACTTAGCTGAGTGATTTCTAGAAACCAGAAAATACCTATTATGTCTTAACATTAAGTGCAGACAGTGTCCCTGGGCATGTGCTCAGTTACTTGAACCTTGTTATTTGGTCACCATTTAATTTAAACAGACTCAGAGTCTCTGGCCATGGTGCCAAAAAAGAAGAGTTTCCCCTTCCCTCAAGCAGCCAGCCTCAAAGAAAGATACATGTGGCTCTACCTGTGGCAAAAAGAGGAAGGGGGTGGAAGGTGGGAGAGCAGAGAAGATGGGACTGTGTAGCTCTTGTCCACAGAGTGGGATCAGGAACACCTTTATGGAGGGGTGGGGGACGAATCAAAAATATTCCAGCAAGAGGGAAGATGGGGTATTCTCTCACTAATCAGCCCCTCTCTCTTGCTGGGCACCTTGCACAAATCTTTTAATTCCACTTAAATTTGTTAACATTTCAGTATTTACAGGCAAGAGAGAAAAATGCTACCTGTAATTCTCCAAGTAACTCCCAAGTGCCTCCATCCTTAATTATATATTTTCCAATCTTGAAAGCACTGCAATATTTTCTCTCCTATTTATTTAAGCCAATGAGCAATAGCAAACTTCTCTCCCATATTGGAAGTCAATCAAAATTCCCAAGATATTATCCTCTGTCACTAATAACTAAATGAGATACTTTTTTTTACGGAACCTGTCCTTTTAAGAAATACTTGGAGGAAACCACCATGATTTGTGGCAATTGAAGCTATAGTTGCCAACTTTTTGTTCCAGTTCTGTTCCTTATTTCACAGCTACCTAATATGCAGATAATCAAAATGTTGGGAAAATGTTCACTGAGTGAATCTCCAGGTGACAGATCATTTTCAGTACTGTTGAAAGTTAAGAAAAGGTGAAAACGTCGGCTGGTAAATTGCTTTGCCAAAAACAACACATAAGCCACGGGCCTTTCCTGGGTTCAGGTGAGAAACAGCAGCCAGACAAACAAGCTAATGGGATACCCAAATGCAGGGCAGTCACATGCCATTCCAAAACTATTGAATACTCCCATGCCAGTCCAGAGCGTGTTTGAAGAAGAAAGGCAGTTTCCCCCACCACAAGAATGAGTTTTGAAGAGCCACATCCAGTTCTGCGTAGCCTGGAGCTATTGGGAACAGAGAAACTACCTTCATCTCAGGTCTGGGAGCTTTCCATCAATGCTGCCAACAAGACCTAGACTGGAGTCTTTGGTAGTTCCTCCCAAGAGAGCTGCCAAGAATCTGTTCTGCCAAGAAAGCTATTTCATCACAGAGAAAGCTCAGCTGCAGAACCCTCAGCTGCAGAGGACACCTCTTAGAACGGGAAGATACCGAAACAACCACCATACAGATGTCAGCATTCCTCAACTATGTGCACAGCAGTCTCTACAAGCAGGTGTTAAGAGGCAAAATCAGGCAACATCCTTACACTGTGATAACTGTGAAGACAGAAGAGTACATATGCTCAGAGGAAGCCTCTCCAGGAGGAATACGGTATGGGCACTGAAGTTCTGGCCATGTTCCTGATAGCCCTAGATTTTTGAATGATCTGGAGGTATGTTCAGAGGATGACATCTTGCCCTTTGAGATGTGGGACACGGTCCTCCTTCACTGGATGGCTTTTCATCTTATCAATGTCCCTGTCACCAATTAGACTTACTGAGAGCAGACCCACCAGTATCCATTGCACACAGTCACTTCTCAGGCCTTTTTTCCAGGGAGGGGAATCCAGAGCAAGAGGCTTTGCTTCAGCTAGATCTTACCTGCAGGCTCTGTTAACCACCCAGAAAAGAGAAGCTCAAATTCTCAGCTACCCTTGCCAAGTTGGAGAAAGACTGCCTATTCCAGGGCCTCCCCTACCTTTTGTCGCTCACCTGCCCTTCTAAAAGGTTACGTAGCTCCACAGATTGGTAAGGACAGAGGGAATGCAATGGTCAGCTACAATTTTTCTGAGTTGCCAGTCCCCAAGAGGGAGAGTTTCTAAAGCCCTTTTTCCCAATCTACAGAAATAAAAGCTAATGAGGGCAACTTTAATGTTCAGTAAGCTTTGAATAAAAGCAAACATTCTTCCAAAGAGATGCTGGTGTGAGGTTTTTAGTCCCTCTAGCCTGGGGAAGACTGCCCAGAAAAAAACACTGCTGCGAACTTCCTAACAGCCTGTTTAATGAAACGGAACCTCTATGTAACATCTGAATGGTAAAACCAAAATGTTGTAGTATTATTATTACTACTCCTATAATGGAGAAAAACATATTTTCCTCCGTGGAGGCCCCAGAGTCAGGGAGCACAAGAAACCCTTGGAGAGTTTTGTGTTTTGGCAACAAAGTCCTTGCTGGGAGAACCTTTCAAAGCACAAAACAGCTTATTTCTTCCGACAGCTGCTGAGGTACCATCCAGGTGGCATCAGCCGCCCTTTTCTCAGGGCCTCCTTCTGGACTGACATAGTTCCACTGCATGGATATGGAGGAGCCACAGTCATCCTCTGCAACCATCCAGCTGCCAGACCAATCAGACACCCAAGAGCCAGCAACGGGGTCACAGGCCATGGTGTCCAAGCAGCCAGCCTCTCCTGCTCCCTGTGAGAACCGGCCCAAGGCCAGGGCAGAACCACAGCTACACTTAGGCACCAGGTATCGGAAATGCCTACCTGGCTGGGGATGGGCAGGGAAATAAGGGGGAGGAGGAACCAAGCCACATGAAAGATGCCTCCACTCTTCCGTGCTTTGCTTAGCTTAGCTTAGCAACTAATTATCTCCAAGCATAGCTGCCTGATATTCTTCATTTTCCCCTGTTGTTCTGGGAAAATGTTGGCTCCAGAGTTGTTGTTTTAACTGGTTTGCGACATTACCGTTTCAGCAGTGTTCATGTTATTAGCAAGGCCTCAAATCAAGCTTTCCATAGAAAAAGATCTTTTCAACAATACGCTGCCCCTATGTAAGCAATAATTCATCCGTATGTTCATCACTTGAGATCTTTGTTCAAGTAAACAAAATAAAACACTGGGATAGGCTTTAAATTTCATCCAAAGAAAATTCAAGTGCATTTTTTGTATCTGAGCTCTACCAACAGACAGGACAGAAGGCAACTAGGACTGGCACAGCCAACAGCTCCCAAATCTCTATTTATTACTTTCAGAATATTCTGGAGAACCTTTGGAAAAGGAATGAAGGAAACTGGCAATCAGCAAAGAGAATCAAAATGCATCCAGGCCCGTATGTAAATTAACATTTGTCCTGGGGTTGTCTCTGGAGTGGAAAGAAGGATCGATGTGGGCTGGCTCCTGAAGACATTAGGATGCTCAGGTAGCTTTCCCCTCCTGTCATGTAAAGAGAAATGTTTTCTGGACAGAGAGGTAATGACACTCCTGAGACCATTGGCATAGGTCCCAATGCTTTCGGGATGCTGGACTGAGTCTCCCTCCCTCTTTTCCAGTCAGAGTCCCTCTATCAAAATTACGAGATGAAAGCGCCAGAGCACAAGCCCCAGGCCCAGGCCCTCCCAGTGGATGCCAGCCTCTCCGTGGCTGCCCTGCTCTCCTCCTCCCTTCCGAGGACTGCCTCACACACAGCCCAGCGCAATTATAGCTTCTCCTTCTGGCAGGAGATCCCAGAGGTGAAAGGCAGAGGATTGCTGGAAGACCTCACATCGCAGCAGTGCCATTTACAAGAGGCACCTGGGAAACTGACATGCACAGGGAAGAAATAATAGATAATACAGCCTTTTCTGACAATTGCTGTACTTTAAAGAGGGTAGGAGGCAAAATTGAGGAGACTAGATCAACTGTGTAGCCAGTACATTGAGCACAAGCCATAATTGAGTGCTTTGGATAAGAAAGCAAAGAAGCAACATTTTTAATTACTTAAAACACTTGTCCACAAATTGTTGTACTTTACAGCAATCCTATTTGGATAAAATCTTGGAATTAGCCATCCCGAGGACACAAACTGATTTCAAACTATGAATGAGAGAGAGATGCACAATTCTGCATGCCCAAAAGGTTAACTAGTTAACTATGCCAGAAGGAATAAAGACTTTTCAGCATTGCTCAGTCAAGTGTAAATGACACATGGAAATAATTTTGCCTATGAACTGTGACCTAGAAATTTCCTGTTTAGCTTACTACAGAAAAACCCAGAAGAAATTTTCTTCATCTTACATAGTCAAGGAACTGAAAATATTGCAAATACTTTTAGTGAAAATGAGAGAAGTGTGTTTGAAAGGCTGTGCTATCATCTAGGAAGTAAAGGCCCTGGTCATTTGATTCTCACTCCCACAGACTTGATTTGGAGGGGTTGGGGGGATCTTGACAGGAACTGTATAGTTGATTCCAAGTTCCAGCAAGATCCATTCCCATAGGGTTGGACTCCACTCCTTTTTCTCCGTGGCAGGCCATGTTTGAGGTGATCACTTCCGAGGCCTCCTACCTGAGCAGTCTCCAAGTGGCCATTTTTAACTTCCAGCACTTTCCTACATTGCGTGGGACTCTCACCATAGCTGAATCACAGCAGCTCTTTTCCAATCTGTCACAAGTCAAAGAAATCAGTGAAAGGTAGGGTAGTCCTCTGTTCTCCTCACTCTTCATTAACCTACTGAGGTCCTGCAGAGGTTGGCTCCAACACACTCCTCCTCTATGCCCCCTTGCAGGTTTTTGCTGCAGTTGGAGGAGCACCTGGTCCTGAAACACTGCCCAGCTTTCCACCAGGTGTACATTCCCTACGTCACCAACCAGATGTATCAGGAGCAGCTCATGCAGCGGCTGATGTGAGGAGCAGACTTGAAAGTTGGGGGTCATAGACTGCTACAAGGGACTGGTCCCTCAACGGCTAAGATCATTAACAACTGAATACGCAGATCATTACCGGCATTTAACTCAGCATTAAGGGACGGGGGAACATGCTCAATGGATATATAAATGGCTTACACATTCTTGTCCTCTGATGATGGAGCCAAGCATAGATCCAAAAGCTCAGGAGAACAAACTTACATTCCCAGTGCTTGACTCTTTGGCATCTACACTTAGAATATGCTTTGGCGCATTGAGTGCTTCCAAAATCTGACCCTTTTCTCTCTTCCCTCCACCAAGCCAGGAAGGGGAATGGCCGTTTCCTCCAGATCTTGCGCACTCTGGAGGAGCAGCCCATCTGCCAGAGGCAGTCCTTGAAATCCTTCCTGGTCTTACCCTTCCAGAGGATCACTTGGCTCAAAATCTTACTGCAGGTTGGGGAGATGCTTCTTTTATTTACTTATTTAACCAATACGTAAGGCCATCTAGTTCCCTAGCAACCATTCTTTTCCCTTTTTAAGGTGAAAAAACCTTTGAGTTGAGCTCAGCTCCTGCTGAATACACGCATACAACCATGCAGAGTTTTTACTAACTATGCAGAAGGGATTTGCCAATGCCTTTGTCTTGTTCCCTTAGTCCCACAAAGAGGAAATTGGCTGTAGTTGCTTGGTGATGTAGACAGGGTTCTCTGTACATTTTGCATGGGACTTGATTCTTACTCAAACTGAATGTCTGACAACTTAAAGTATGTGAGCCTTGGCTGTGGTTTAGCTTGGCTCCCTCAAAGAAAAGAAAGGGATACTCAGCTCCAGGGACTTTCTTTGCTTGGGAGAAGTGGGGAAAGAGAATCAGGTGATCTTCCTCCACTCTACCGTTTGACACTCTTGTGCCTTTTTTCCTTCTCCATGTCAGAACATCCTGAAACAGACTAGACCCGATTCTGAGCTGGCAAAATCAGTGGGCTTGGCCCATAAGGCCATGCTGGAGGTAAGTGTTCCTGGACCAGAGACAAGTGGTGAGATCCTTCTGTGTCTGCATTGTCTAGCTGCTTTTTCCCAGTTTTCTTCACTGATTGTAAGGCTACTCACCCACAGCCCAGTATTGCTCTCTTTGAATAAAGAAATCTTTTGCTGTCTGTCTCAGATTGTGTCCCAATGCAATGAGAATGTCCAACTCATCAAACAGAAAGAGGAACTGATGAAGCTGGAAAAATGGATGGATTTCTCCAAGGTCAAAGTGAGTTGAGCTTTTATGCATGTCAAGAGTTATATGATAACATCATCATCATACAGATAGGTATAATTACTACAATCTGACGTGATAAGGGTTACAACACCCCTGTCTTCCTTAAGGTTTTATAGGAATTGCTACTGTTCTTTCCTTACCTCAAAGAATATTGATCAACCATAAAGCTGCCTGGATAAAAATACTGTGTGTAGCAAGATGAGGAGGGCTGGACAAATTAATACACAGTACAAGATGCAATCAAACAGAAGAGAAAATTATCTTTTATGTTCTACTAATATAATTCTTCAAAGTATCTAACTAGCAGGACGCTGGATGAGAAAACGATTCATCCCAGTCTGATCCAGAAAAATTGCTTTTCTCTTATACCCTGTTTTTATCTTTATACTTGCCTACATATCGTATCTGTTTCTCTGTCAATTTGGCTGTGGGTCTGTCAATCTTCGGAGAGGACAAAGTATGTTCAGCCATCGCTCCTTCAGTGCCAGACTAAAATAGTGGGCAAACTATTTGCAATCTAAAATGATTCTGAATGTTACCTCAAAATGATGGCAATTCCAAGACCTTTACCTTTTGAAGAAAGGGAGTCTTTTACTGGTGGTCCATTTTGCTCTGTTTTTGAAAGGGAAAATGTAGATTTGCAGAGAAAGCTGAACTATATGCCAAAGCCCCCTGTTTAATCCCTGGCAGCTCCTTTGTCCCATCAGGTCCCACCTGCTCACAGAAGTCTGGATCAGAGTCTCCATCACAAAGTCTACCTGGAGCTAGAACAGAAAGTCCCAAGGAGTCCTGAGAGCTGCCTGTGTGCTTTAGAATTTTCTGTGAGGAAGCTAAGCATCTCTGCCTTCTTTCTCCAGGCCCTTCCTCGACTCAGCCAGGGCTGCTGGCTGGTTCAAGAAGCAGAGTTCTTGCAGGTGCTGGTCCAAGAGGCAGGGCTCGGCTACCATCCCTATGTCAGCATGAAGCCCATCCATCTACATCTGTTCAATGACTTGCTGCTGCTCTCTCACCACAAAGAGTAAGTGCCCAACTTCCCCAAAAGGTGTTCACCGAGACAAGTTAGCAAACAGATATTCAAGAAAATGTTAGATACATATGGCCACAAATTTTAAAATGCCTCACTTTCTCTTCCTTCCAGAGATGGATGCTTCTTAGTAAAGGATTATGTCTGGATTGGTCATGTCAAAGCTGAGCTTTTCAGAGTAAAATCCTTGGGGCTCCCAGAATGGAGTTTCTATCTCTCCATTTCCCAAAACCACAGAGAAGAAAGCCAGAGAGCTGATCCTCAAGGCAGCCAGCAAGTGAGTGAGTGGCCTGGAGCTAGATGGTAGTTTTCCTCTCAAGTAAATGAGAGACGTTTATAATGTAAGATGCACATTTGGTAAGCAAAGGACTCCAGACTAAAACAGCCACTGGGCAGGACATGACTCCCTCCCATTAGGACTGGATTTCACGGCTAGCAAACAACTGAAACCTCAATACAAGAATTCTCAGGAGACTTGACCAGAACCTCTCTCCAAAGAGGCCTTACTCTTTCTGATGACCAAATGAGATGTCTTGCATTATAAAAGGCTTCAAAGCATAGACATGGGGTAACAATGGATCAAAGAGGCTGCAGGTACTTCTTCTTCAAAAGAGGCTGGTGCACATCAGGTATATCCACGACTTGGAAACAAGAGTTGAACAGCCCTCAAAGTTATAATGCTCAAATGGTAACAAGACAATCCTGTTCAATGGAGAGGCATTTTGGTCTCTGAACCAGGCAAGATTATTCCCCTGCTGCTGCTTACTTAGATACTGAATATTTGCTAAAGTTATTTATTGTTCATTGCTCAGTCAGCCAGATGTTTAGACTGGATTTGGCATTTTTGTCCACCTATCAAGTCTTTCCCAAGGACCTGGAATAGGCAGATGCTGTTCTTTGATGTTGTTAAAGATACTGTTGCAGGATGTCAGCTGTTCCAAGGAAGGCTGCCTTTTGCAATTGACTGAAATTGAAATCACCAATTTTGCAATTGGGTGTCTTTGTCAATGCTGATGGTGTTCAAGTGGTGCTCCAGTTGTTTTGGGATTACACCCAAGGCTTTGGGATCACACCCAAAAAAGTCTGAATAGAGGACATGGCAATACCTGGAGGCAGCAGAATAGAAGAGAAAGAACTGTAGAAAATCACAAAATACAAAGACCTGCAAATAAAAATACAATGACTGTGGCAAAAGAAAACAAAGGTGGTCCAATCTATTGTGATTTTGTGATTTTCTACTGTTCTTTCTCTTCTATTCTGCTGCCTCCAGGTATTGCCATGTCCTCTATCCAGATTTTTTTGTCTTTCTTATCAACAACGATTAAGTCTGGAATATTATATAGCAGGTGCCTGTCTGTTTGAATTCTGAAGTTCCAGAGCAATTTAGCTATTACTTTCTCTATTTTATGATGCTACCAGTTCTTGCTTGCAGGCAAATGGTGTTTCTTGCAGATCTTCCAGTGCACCATTGTTGCTACTTTATCATGCCTTTGTTTGTAGTCAGCCTGTGAGATCATCTTGCAGCAGCTAACAAGGTGATCCACTGTTTCTTCAACTTCTTTGCAGAGGTGGCGGCGTTTGCTGTCTGTTGTTGTCTTCTCAATTCTAGTTTTGAATGCATTTGTTCTTAACGCTTGGTCTTGTGCAGCCAGAATTAACCCTTCTGTCTCTTTCTTCACTTTTTTTGCTCTTAGCCATTGCCAGGTCTTGTTATTATCTGCTTTGCTTTCTATTTTTTCTAATGTTCTGACCATAACATGCTTTGTCTTGCCTTGTCTCTTTTCTGTTCTTCATTTGGTCTAATGTGCCAGTTTTGTCTCTCCAATACTCAAGAAGCCTTCCTAGGATACTAGCTTTAGTACATCTTCTTCACTGTCCTTCAGGTATTCTTCCAATGCCCTTTCTTCTTTGCAATACAAATGAAGATGCGGCTCCTGGATTCCATTTTTTTCTTCAACTATCTGGTGTACTTGCAACATTCCATGTTCACCTACTTTCCTTGGTAGATAGAGTCTATCAACATTGCTACATGGATGAATGATATGATTCACTGTCATTATTTTTCTGGTCTTCCTATCCAGGGCCTTTAGTTCTGCTTGAGTTCAATCCACTATTCTAGCTATGTATCTAATTACTGAAATTGCCCAAGTGTGATTGCCTTGATAGTATTTCCTCCACTGAGTTTGGATCTTCTTCACTCTCGTGATGTATGCACTTCTATCCTTCTGGTCTTGATGTTGAAGAATGCCTAGGTATATGTTGTGATTTTCTTCACCAAGTCTCTTGATGTTATTTCCATAGGGCATCTTGATTCTTCAGTTTTCACTGTTTTTCTCCTTTTGATGGTGAGGACGGCGCATTTGTCCAGTCCAAACTCCATTGCAATATTTCAGATGGTGTTTTTCCACATAACTTCAAATCATCCATGTAAAGGAGATGAGATAGCCTGGCAAATGTTTTTGGTATTTGATAGCTATGGCTTGACTTGTTCAGTATGGCTGACAGACGAATTAGTGCGATGACAAACCATAGTGGTGATAGTGAGTCTCCTTGAAAGATTCTTCTCCCAGTCTACCACCGACCAACTGTGTTTTCTTTTGTGCCACTGATTTTTGCACAAATCTTCTGATGTTTCTACTGACTCCTGTTATTTCTAGGCACTTGATTATCCAGTCATGTGGCAGGGAATCAAATGCCTTCTTGTAATCAATCCATGCTACATTCACGTTAGTCTTCCTGCTCTTGCAGTTTTCCAGAATTATCTTGTCAATTAAGAGCTGATCTTTTGTTCCTCTGCTATTTGGCTGATTTCCTTTCTGCTCAGGTGGAGCTTGTTTTTAATTAGATGCTGTTGAACTGCATCAGCTACTACTCCAGTTAGCAATATGAAAGTTGTTGGTAAGCATATAATTGGCCTGTGTAGTTGCCTGGTGTTGCCCTTTTGCTGGATCTTTCATTATCAGGTAGGTTTTGCCCACTGTTAGCTACTCTTCAATTTCACTTCCTTGCACTATCTTGTTAAACTGCTTGGCAATGAGTGGGTATAGACCAGTCAGATGTTTCAGCCAAGAACCATGCAGTTCTCATCTTCACCTGGTGCTGACCAATTTTTGATATTCTTTGTCCTTTTCTCCACCACTTGTTATTATTAGTTCTTTTATTTCAGCTTCAGCCAAGCTGCATTCTTGTTGTATTTCTTTGGGTTATCCCATAGCTGTGCCCAGAATTACATTGTTTCTTCTTTGACTGGTATTGACTGTTCAATGCACTCTCTCAATTGATGGGTTGGTAGAAACATTTCTGATTCTACTGAAATTGGAGATTCTGCCTATACTGTGCAATTCAAGCTTTGTATCTGTTGATCTTCTTGGCTATAGCTGTTATCTGATGCTTTATTACTTCCAGTGCTTCCTTGATTTTCCTTGTTTCTAGGTGATATTTCTTGATCAGGTAGGTATTCTTTGGTCTTCTTGTACTTCAGTTTCTTTTCTTTCATCTGTCCTAGCTTGATTGCATCTGATCTTAGCTTGATCTTATTTTTCAATCTGATTTTCCATTTGGTGGTGCCCTGTTTGGCTTTTTTTCTTCTTTGTTAATTTTGAATCCCAGGTATTAAGTTATAACTGCAGTCATGCTGAACATTAATTGGTTTTGTATGGGTGCAAAAATGCATATCCCAGGAAACACAGTAGAAGAACAGGAGACGTCTTTCTCTGAGGTTAAAAATTGATAATTGTCCTTAGCTTTCAAGACCCACACTAGGGTCCTTCATCAGAAGAACATCAGAAGCTATTAAAAGCATAATGCTGGTTTGCAAATTTGTAAAAGGCAGGCACTTACCATCTGATTTTTTTTAAAAGCCCCTCCCGGTATGCAT
>JANHZU010005871.1:46985-57872 GCA_032468055.1 Acrochordus granulatus | reverse complement strand
CAAGTACTTTGGCCACATAATGCGCAGGGAGGACTCATTAGAAAAGACTGTGATGCTTGGAAGGATTGAAGGGAAGAAGAGGAGGGGACGGCAGAGGATGAGATGGATAGATAGCATAGTCCGTGTGATGGTCGTGGGCTTGGGAAGACTCCGGGAGGCAGTGCAAGACAGGGGGGCCTGGCGTAATGCAGTCCATGGGGTCACGATGAGTCAGACACGACTGCGTGACTGAACAACAACAACAACTAGGCCATTCAGGTATGATATCTCTTATGAGTATACAGTAGAGGTGAGGAATAGATTTAAGGGATTAGATCTGGTAGACAGAGTGCCTGAAGAACTATGGGCAGAGGTGTGTACCTTTGTCCTTGAGGTACCGACTAAAACCATCCCAAAGAAACAGAAATGCAAGAAAGCAAAGTGACTGTCTGATGAGGCTTTACAAACAGCTGAGGAAAGAAGGAAAGCGAAAGGCAAGAGGGAAAGGGAAAGATACACCCAACTGAATGCAGATTTGCAAATAATAGCAAGGAGGGATAAGAAGGCCTTCTTAAATGAACAGTGCGGAGAAATAGAGGAAAACAAGAGACTGGGAAAGACTAGAGATCTCTTAAAGAAAATTGGAGATATCAAGGGAAAGTTTTGTGCAAAAATGGGCATGATAAAGGACAAAAATGGTAGGGACCTAACAGAAGAAGAGATAAAGAAGAATACACAGAAGACCTTTACAAGAAAGATCTCAATATCTCAACCACAATGGCATGGTCGCTGACCTGGAGAATGAACACAAGTAGGCTTTAGGAAACATTATCAACAACAAAGCGACCAGAGGTGACAGTATTCCAGCTGAATTGTTTAAAATCCTGAAGGATGATGTTGTGAAAGTGTTGTGCTCAATATGCCAGCCAATTCGGGAAACTCAACAGAGGCCACAGGATTGGAAAAAGTCAATTTATGTTCCAGTCGCAAAGAAGGGCAATGTCAAAGAATGTTCAAACTGCCCTACAATTCTGCTCATTCCACACACTACCAAGCTTCTGCTCAAAATACTACAAGGTAAGCTTCAGCAGTATGTGAACTGAAAACTACCAGAAACACAAGCTAGGTTTTGAAAAGGCAGAGGAACCAGAGATCAAATTGCCAACATTTGCTGGATTATGGAAAAAGCAAGGGAGTTCCAGAAAAACATCTACATAATGCTAAAGCCTTTGATTGTATAGATCGCAACAAACTGTGGCAAATTCCTAAAGAGATGGGAGTACCAAACCACCCTACCTGTCTCCTGAGAAACCTGTATGCGGGTCAAGAAACAACAGTTAGAACTACTGAATGGTTCAAAATTGGGAAAGGAGTACAACAAGGCTATATATTATCACCCTGCTTATTTAACTTACATGCAGAGTACATCATGTGAAATTCTGGAATTAACTCCCAGATGGAATTAAGATTGCTGGGAGAAATATCAAAATGTCATATAGACAGACAAGCCTCTTGAGGAAGATGAAAGAGGAGAGTGCAAAACTGACTTGAAACTCAACATTAAAAAAATTAAGATGATGGCAATTAAGATCATCACTTCCTAGAAAACAGAAGGAGAAGAAATGGAAGCAGTGATAAGATTTTATTTTCTTGGGCTCCAAGTTCACTGCAGACGTTGACTGCAGCCATGAAACTAAGATGCTTGTACCTTGGGAGGAAAGCCATGGCAAACCTAGACAGCATATTAAAAATCAGAGACATCACATTGCCAAGAAAGTCTGTATAGTCAAAGCCATAGTTTTCCCAGTAGGAAACTGTATGTTTGTGAGAGCTGGACCATAAGGAAGGCTGAGCATCGAAGAACTGATGCCTTTGATCTGTGGTGCTGGAGAAGACTCTTGAGACTCCCTTGGACTGCAAGGAGATCAAACCAATCAATCCTATAGGAAATCAACCCTGACTGCTCATTGGAAGGACAGATACTGAAGTTGAAGCTCAAGTACTTTGACCACCTAATGCAAAGAGAAGACTCATTGGAGAAGAACGTGATGCTGGGGAAGATTGAAGGTAAAAGGAGAAGGGGACAGCAGAGGATGGGATGGTTAGATAGCATTGTAGATGCGATGGGTGTGGATTTGGGCCGACTCCAGGAGGCAGTGCAGGACAGGGAGGCCAGCCGTGCTGAGGTCCATGAAGAATCGGACACAACTGAGCAACTGAATAACAAGCCCATAGGCATGCCTAGGCCAGCAGTCAGGTAAGCAAAGGGAGAAAGGAAGAGCTTGAAAGCTAAAATGTTTCTCAAATGTCTCCTGTAAGCTAGCAAAACTACACCAGTGCCTTCTGTCCAGTAACATACGTGTCCTTGTGCTCTTCCATTTGGTCATTCAACAAAGGAGACAAAAACCAGATAGTATCAAGGAATAGAGAGTGGGGAAAACTGACACTACTTAAGGAGGCAAGGTATGGAGGGAAAGATGGAGGCTGAAATGTATTGGGCTATACTAGATATCCGGTTTTCCTGTTTTTCAACTGTTAACCATTCCTGATCATCAAGGCTTAAAGAGTGGGAGGAAACATAAGAACCAATGTCTGGAACTCTCTTTTCTTACCTCTAACCTCAGCTAAGGGTAAAGATGTACATTTTCCTGCCAGCTGCATCCAGCTTCCTCTTAGACTATGTGCTATCAAAACTGGGGCAGTCAAATTTGACTTTTTTGCAAAAAGGACAGGAAGGCAAGCCTCCTTATCTGTGGCATGTTTCCCAGGAGGAGACACATATTCCCAGTGGTATTTCTAGCTTGGAGTTAATTCCACCCCCCACCTTCTGGAAAGAGCTGATCCGTTTATCCGGTCAACCTCCTCTTTCAACCAAGGCTTAGAACAGGCCTCACAGAATGGAGCAAGGTTTGCCTTCCCTGGGGCTCAGCACAATCCCTATTCAAGGAAAGCCCCTGGCCCTGTTAGCCAAGAAAGTGCCTCTCTTCTGCCATCCACCCCAGGAACCATTTTTTTCTTGAGAATCTCAATCACCAAGGAATTATTCTGATAGATGAAATCTGCAAACTTCTGAAACATTCTTTGTGCCAGAATTGGAAAGGGAGAAGTATGCCAAAACCTACATTTTAAGATTTGGAAAATTTCTCAAAACCAGTTCTAATGTTGTCATCCTCCTTATGGAAGAATATTTCTGATTAGCAGTGAATTGAGGTGCAAAATCCTCCTTCAAGAGGAAAGTTGCCTTATGAAGAACTACAAGAGCCAAAAATAACCTTTCCAAACAACCAAATTATTCACTTCAAGATTTCTACTGCATCTCCAGCCAGCCTGGGTAGAGATGGATGGCTGAGTATCATAGCATGCACAGCATAGTCCCAGATACCCACAACCCATCATTCACCAGACTGACCTCTGCTCTCCCACTATTACTAATGAAACCATACTGTGAAATAGCACCCCAATCTCTAATCTTCACCTGTGGTCCAAAAGACCATGATGGATAGTACTGAATGTCACTAAAAGGTCTAACAGGATTGGGTCCAACATAAGTTGTCCACCAGAGTGACTGATGCTATTATTTTCCCAATTCTTGGATTACAAGACAGGTGTGAGTAAAAAAATTCATTCCTGTTTTGTTTTGACCTCCCTGATAGAGAGGTGAGAATAAAGAATTGCTAGGTTTGCTTTAACCAAAACAATCTGCTCTATATTCCTGGGAGGGAAAGGGGAAAGGCACTCTGTTCGCACTCATGTTCTTGAACACACAGCTCTAAGATCATGCTGATGCCCAAGCTATGCTGGATCAGACCCAGCTTCACCTGGTTCACCTTCTGTCTCCAGTGACCCATTCTGATGCTTCTGGGAAGTTTCCAAAAAGGACACATCAGCCTAAAGAATACTATCCCCCAGCTCTAACCTCTATCCAGGTTGAGTGGAAAGGTATCTCTGCCTTTGCAGACCATCATGAAAAGAAGAATAACCTCTGATGGCCAGTGAGAATGTCCTAAACAGAGTAACATATTCTCTTTCATGTAGAGTACTAATAGCTTCAGAAGACTTCCTCTTATTTATGAAGTCCAGAAAGTCAAACCAACACAAACACAATGGCAGTAGCCCCTCTCATCCCTCCTTTAATGCTGTGCCAGTAGGCCTGGGTGGAGATGTGGACAACCTCAATTATGCTGGCTGGCTTTGCTTTCCTCTGCCTTGTAAACATGAAGGAACAGCAACTAGACAGAACAGAAGGTATTTATATTTGAAGAATGCTTTCTTGAATAACATTATTTCATAGAAAGTTGAGTTATAAATTCAATAAATAAATGACTGGATGTCTGATCAATATTAGCAGGTCTCTCAGCTTAACGTCTCATGCTACATTTACAAATAAGTCCTTCTAGCTGCATTTACTCACCACCAACTTCAGTCACCCCTGGCACAAGGCAGATAGACCCCCAATTCACCCCACAAAAGGAGGTTTCCTGGCAAGACAAGAAATTTAGCTGCAGAAGCAAATGAACCAAAACAGATGTGGTCCAGAGAGGCACACTGCTGGGTTGTTGGGTCTGAAAGGAGCCACATTTTCTTTTGTGAGCCAAAGAAGGAGAAAGGGAAAATGGAGAGAGGACACTGCTCCTCCAGTAGAATTTGGAGGCTGACCTAGGTAGAACTTCTTTGACAGAATCCAGAGGAGGATGGGCAATGCCAGGAAGAAAAAGTCAGTTATAAGCCTCCTTAACAACTGAGCCTCTATGGCCAGAGGCAACACATGTCAAGAGACTCTGGAAAGAATGTCAAATGCAGAAAATAGCTGTCAGTTTCTATGCCCTGCTTCAGGTTCATGGAGGCATCAGGATGGTTTCTGCAGAAATCAGGAGTCTAAGCATGGGGTCCAGACCAAACTTCTTTTTATTCCTCCTGATGTTCTTAGTAGACTATTCTTGAGATGCTGATGCATCTTAGCTGCCCTTCCAAAGCATTGTCTCTCTTACCAGACTTTTCATTATTAATTTATTTTTAGTTTTAATAATGATCAATCAGTTAATTACAAATAAAATTTCTAACTGGTAGACACTACACTGTAAAAGGACATTTTAAACATTTAATTAATGTGAATGTATGTTTAAAGTACTCTGCAACAAAACAAAAGGGGTTTCATGCTGCTTAAACAACTAAATGTAACTCCCCCCCCCCCAAAAAAAAAAAACCTTAACAATACAGCAAGGCAGAGGCTGTGTCTCAGCCAGGGACAAGACATAACACTCCTCCACTGTTAATTATACCTGATTGTTACTCCAACCCGGAAAGAAGTCTATTGCCAGCAGCTGCTATAATCCCACTCTATCCGGGGCCCGGCAACATGGAGCATAGTTCCTGGCACCTGCTTGAAGGAGGAATTCCCCAGGCTCTCTCTTTTTTAAATTTTAGAGGGGTTCAACTGGGAGAAGCACAGATTGCCCACCTCAACCAGGATATCTTTCCCCTTGAGAACTGGGAGTTGTGTTGAATCTAACCAAGCAGTTTGTTGAACTCCATCTACTAAAGGGTGGGTCCACATGGGTCACCACAGATTTAATGGAGTACAGCCTTTGAAGCTGCCAAACTTTTCCATGGGAAGTGCTGCAAGTGGACAAAGGCAAGGATGGCATCTTATATTGCATTGCATCCTGTGAAGTCCATAAGCTGTGGAGTCTTCTTGCAAAAAAAATCCAGCAACAGCAGGGAGAGGCTCCTCTCTCCCTCCCTCCCTCCCTCCCTCCCTTCCTTCCTTCCTTCCTTCCTTCCGCTAATCCACCCTCTGATTAAACAGCAGGCATGTTTTCCAGGCCCGCAACCCCTGAACTTCCTGCCTCTGATGCTAAGGCCTGTCTCTGGCCTTGATGAAAAGGAAATGCCAAGCTCATCAGGTTCAGTTGATAATGCAGCCTGGCTGCCTACGCCAGCCTCAGCTCAGTGTTGTGCTGGTAACCAGCTTTCCCATTCAAGCCTAAATTCCCTATGATTTTGATCACTTTGTCAGCTCAAAAAAACAGGAGGTTGAGTTAACAAAAGATTCTCCAGCTCTTCATGTCCCATTTTGGAGGTGACAGCTTATACTTGTTGTTCTGACAGTGATTTATCCCCAGTCAGTACTTCCTACAAAGAAAGCCACTACAAAGAAGTGCCTCTTTTTGATATGTACCTATCCAAGAGAGACCAAGGTTCAGAAGCTTTGTTCGTTATCAGCAGGAAACCACTGTAAAGGAAATGAAACACATATCCAAGAATCACTCTGAAATCAATTCTGAAAAAAAACCCTTCTTTTGGAAATCAAAGATAGAAAGCATTGCCAATGTGAATAGTAGCAGCAAGTTTACTTTGTAAGAAAACCAAACATTCCTAAAGGGAAATCTTAAAATCAGAGAATTGTTTTCAGACAATGCAAGCACATATCCACATTTACAATCCCAGGCATGCTTGCATGCAAGTCATGCACACATCTCAGGATGGATGTATGATTAGAGTTGTCCCTTAAATTTTGCCAGACTTAATCATCTAGCAAATGTTCTGGTTAATGTTTCCTGAAGTATGGAGAGGAAGGAAATGTTCTCACACACAAATGTTCCAAAGTTAGGCAAATCATTATTCATTTGTTCACAAAGCAAGCTTCTGCATATGCTTGTACCCTTCACTGCAAGATCAAATTCTTCTCCTTTCCCTACTCATTAATCCTGTGTTTATTTTTATCACTGGTTTCTGGGTTAAAAAACAGAATCCCCATTTAAGCTACTGCATTTAAGTAAGGCTGCTGAGCCAGCATCTGGAATGGTTCCTGCAAAGGAATTCTGACTTCTGCAACTCCAAATTCTCACAGAGGTCTAGTTGGAATGGCAGCTTTGTCCTTGCCAACCTCCCTTCACCGGCACCTGCAGGGCCTCCTGATTCTCTGCTGACTCACCTCAGTCAGCCTGGCTGCCCCATCCCACAAGTCAGCCCTGACTGAGCCTTTGGTGCCACTGCTTAGCAACCAGCTGCCTTTACAAACACCAGAAGGGAAAAAGCCGCCCGCCTGCGCCCGCCTGCCGAGTCCACCTCACTCTGGCCTTGGAACCTGACACGCCTTGGGAAGGAATGTGGTTTGCATTCTTGGCTGCCTGTGCTGGAGGAAGGGAGGGGAAGCACAAACCTCAATGGCAGGGGATAAAAATGACATCTCCTTGCCACCATTGAGTGTCTTTTTTTCCAACAGTGGCCTTCTTGGTGTTCAACACTGCTATAATTTAACACAGCAATGCAGTCATTATCTAAAGCAAACAAGATTCTTTTTCCCAAAGGGAAGACAGAATAGAATGTTGGATGGAAAAAGGAAAATCAAACATATTAAAGGTAGACATGTCGAGAGAAGTGCTCTCATACTAAATTAAGGGCATCTGGAAATTAAGTTGGTTGAATCTTCACATAAAGAACTTTATGCTCCCATTTGGACAATCATGATTGAAAAGCTAATTTCATGTGGTACCACCCAATTAAATTAAGGTTCAAATCTTAAATATCTGACTGTTGTTAAGAATCATACAATATGATTATAAAGCCAATGAAACATGCTTTATCAGCTAAAGTATGTTGGATTCCACACGCTAAAAACAAAGAAGCCTTAAAAGTTCAGAATCAACTACTCTGTCTTTTGCAACCAACAATGGCTAGAATATGGCCAGCTCCTCTTTTTATGCCCAGTAGCCTATGGCTGCCTCTCACTAGGTAGCAGCAAATCCACTCATGCCTCAGGAATCCTTCTACTGGTTGGTAAAGATGAGACAGTCTAGAAGCTTCCTGTTCACTTAGTTCACCCCTCCCCATTAAATTTGCCTTCTTCCCCCTTCAGGTATTTTTGGGCAACCATTGATGAGTTTGCAAGGGTTTTAGGCTTAGATATGAATCAAGTAGCAGAGAAAATCAAGTCTTGTAAACACCTTAATAACTAAAAAGATCTCTATTTGTACTTTAATGCATATGTTTCCTATTTTATATGGCACCATCTAAAATGTTACTTGCTATTTTGACTATTTACAAAGTATTTAATACAAAGTATTTTGAGTTGGCAACAGAAACAAATTAATGGAAGTGCCTGAAACTGTCCTAAATAAGCCCATAAGACACCATTTGTATTTTCAACTTGCAAAAACATGATACTATATTTGACTTCTCCACTCACTCAGGCCCAAAGCACATGGCCAGCTGGGGTCTCTTTTGTGCCCAAAGATCAGAGAAGGGAGAGCCAGGGATTTCTAGGGTTGATCAGAAGTTAAGACTCTCCCAGCCTGGTTTTGACTGCAGATGATCACTCAGACGTGATTACGCACAAAGCCTTTGTGAGCCTGTGAGAGTGGCCTGTGCTATTCACTGAAGCAGCAAACAAAGGTCTTCCAAAGCTATTCAGCCAGAAGGCGACAGAATTTTCTTCATGAGGTGACTCTTGCTTAGGATCCAGAGGAAACCATGGGCTGGAAAGAGAGCAAGGTGGAAATACAGGACAGGACTTGGGACGTTTGGCACCAGGATGCATTCTGGTGATTTCTGACCCCAAAGATGTAAGCAGCTGGATCCAGAAGCAGACAGGCCCCTCGCCCAGAGCCAGCTGCCTGCTTCCCTTCTTTAGGCTGAGGGCTCAACATAGCCAGTGGTGTCAGAGAGGAAGAGGGCAGCAGTTGGAACCAGCTGGAGCTCACACCACCCATTTCTAGGCCTGGTGCAGGAAGGAGGGAAGGAAGCACTGAGTTCCGTCTTGGCTGGAAAAGGAAAGTCTGATTTATCTGAGATATTGTACTCTGCTTTTTCAGCACAACTCAAGTTCCTAAACTGCTCAGAACAGTTAATATCACTACCCAACAGTAAAGGCAGAAGAATTCAAACCAAGAAAAGTCAGTCCAGTACAGTTTAATTCAAAGAAACAAATGTGAGCAACACGTGTCTCCCCACTATTACACATATCCACTTTAGGTAAGTGTTTTGTTCTCAGTTCAGCATACAAACTTCAGGTTCTAATTTTGTAGCACAGGTTTTTAAAATGTATTAAGCCCAATCAAGCCAGCCTGCTTTGATTGAAGGATCTCTTTTGGGGGCCCTTAAATTTATTTCCAGGGAAACCCCTACAGTGATGATAGGAAGAAACATCTCTTTTAAAGAATTAGCATCTCGTGAGAAAGGGGATCCACACAATCTCCTGAAACCTCCAAGCCATAAATCTCAGGAAATAAGCAATATGCTCCAATCCTGATTTAGTAGGGATAAAGATAGGGACATTTGCACTGCAATTAACATAAAGGCTATATTTAGTCTCTGTGTGTATAGCCTTACATTCTGAGCAACACCTCTTTGTGGGAGGGAGGGAGAGAAGATGCCAGGGGAGACAATCTGCATCTGTGGAGAAATGCAAAATAGATCCTTTCTGCACAAATACTCAACAATGTCACACCTTGAGCTCTCCAGCAGAGTGGCTTCTTTGTGGAAGTTTAATAAGTAAGAAAAGGGCTCTGGCTGTGACTCTCCAGCAGCTCCATCCCAATTCTGATCTGTTTGCTCCCTTGCAGTTCACAAGGACATTTCCTGGCCTCCCCCTTGTCAAAGGGGGCCTCTTAATTGCTTTACAAGGAGGTAGAACACTTTCTTCTTCTTTTGAAGAAAGCCCAGCTTGTAAAATATTCCCCTCCCCTCCCAGTAGAATTTCAAAGTGGGTCTTATTCTTGCAAAAGTCAGAAGATCAAGCCAGCCAAGGAAGCCAGTAAATATTGGGGATAACCAGACTGGACAACAGAAGAAGAGGATTCCATGATGTGCCTGGCATTCCTGTGTCTAGGAAGCCCATGGTGCTTTCTGCTCCAAGGGCATCCCTCTCCCCTCTCTCACCTCAAAGAATTCAACACTCTTTCGGGAGCCTCAATGCAGGGTATGAGGTCTGTATTGTTTTGCTTTTCTTACATTCCCTTTTCACATCAGCAAAAGCTATAACTAGGAGAGCAGAATCCATTAAGCAGCAAAGTGGCAGCAGGACAAAACGATGACCTTAAACAAAGGAGTGAGAAAGTGGAACTGAAATATGCCAATGCTGCTGTCTTGGCATAACTTAAATATTCAGTTCTAATCTGAGCATTATAAACTAGGGAAGAGGGCTGGCAAGTAAGACTGCTAAAGAGAAGAGTTCTGCCGTCTTTCAAACTGTTTATGTTAGGACAGCTATACTGCCCCAAAAGTCAGGACTGTCTGTACGGCACTTGAGCTGCCATCCTCCTCCATCTTGCACAGGATGATGAAGATGTGGGGGCTGCTTAATGGCTGATTGCTCTGAAGTGCCAAGCAGAGCAGCCTTGGGGCCACCTCTTCCTGGACCCCCAAAAGCCAGAGAGAAGGCGTGCACTTTAATCTCCACTCCAGCAGCCGATGACATGCTGGGAATGTTCCAAAGACACTTGCCGGATGGGACTATGAAGAACTTTCTTGCTTCCCACGCTCCCCATGTATTTTTGCCTTTTCAGGTCAGGATGAGTAGAAATAGGAGTCTTCATTTGCATCTGGCCTTGAGTCCTCAAGAGGTAGCTATGAAGAGTGCCAACTCTCTTAGACATGCATGTAGATCTGCTGAAGTTGACCATCCTAACTAAAGCTTGACCCAGCAAGAAATTATGTTGCATTACAAAGGTTCCCTCTGACTTGGCAAACAAAGCTTGCTGTCTAACTCAAAAATCTGGGACTGGCGTTCAGTGGGAAAACAAATATTCTTAACACACACACTTCTCTAAGAAGGTTTTTTTGGCCAATAAAATGTGGCCTCAAAATGTCACAAAAATAAAGAATAACAAGCAGATTACAAATGTGGTGATTTCCAACATGTTTAGAAAATAATGTTTCTGTATCAAACCAAGTTATCTGAGAACACAA
>JANHZU010005871.1:23823-37556 GCA_032468055.1 Acrochordus granulatus | reverse complement strand
TGGCTCTGTGAAGCATAGGACATATTCCTCAGTTGAAATATCCCCCACTGAGTTCAGCGTTCAAGAGCTACTTCCTCCCATTAAAACATCCTGAAAATAGAAGACACAAAATGTCCAATCTGACCGAGCCACTTTCCACGTGGCCAAAGGCTCCCATGCCTTGCATTAGAACAGGCTATTAGGGTGGAAGAAAAAAACATAGCCTTCAAGAGCAACCCTTCTTTTGAGCAAGTCTGGACCTGTCTCTGGAAGGATGATAGGATGTCCTGAAAGCCAGGATTTAACCCGGGAGCTTGTCAGGTTATCTTGCAGCCTTCTCAGAGGCTCTCATCTCTAAAATATGTGAAGTTATTCTAATACCAGATTCATTATTAAATATTTGTTGGTCATGATAAGCAATTCTCCCCAAATCAGGACAAAGGAGTATTATCAAGGTATGGGCCTTGCACTGCCAATATAAACCAAAGCTCTTTGAATGATTTTGGTCCCTAGAAACAGGCATGAGCTGAATCAGGTCAACAGTGGGAACTGCCATACCTGAAGGAAGCAACCTCAAAGGTCTGCCTGCACCAACAGGGATGATCAGAGAAGTGGCCCTCCTGTTGGCAGTCTGGTCTTCTGCCGCAGCATGGCCTTCTCTCTTCCTTCAATTCCACCAATTAAGCCAAAGGAGAAGCAAGGCAGTCTGCTGAGTGGAAGTGCAGAGTGTGGGTGAAGAGCCCCTCTCATCCCCAAAGACAGCAAGAGAATTGCCTTCTGTCTACCAGCTTTAATGTGTGGAACAGACTGTCTGGTAGATGGGAATGGCCCTGTTGCTGCTACTTTGGCTAGGGAGTCAAGCTTGCCCTACAAGAACTCCCCACCACCACCACATGCATACACACCACACACACACACATCACAGGGCAACTTCTTCCAGACCTCAAATCTGAAAGGCCTCCTTGGGTTTGCAAGAAAAGACAGGAATGTTAATGAAGAGGTAGGATGGACGTCTGGGCTCTAATTATGGTGGCGGGGTGGGGGGTGAGGGGAGACAGCCGAGATCTGTCTAGTAAGCAGTTCCCCTCAGCCTGCTTTCCAGCCCCACCATTTCAATTTGTGGACTGTCTCATATTCTGGTGTGGCAATTGTAGAGCAGGCCCTCCTGTATCTGCTTTTCCAAAAACGCATCTTGAAACCCTGATGAGAGTGATGCACAATCACTCTTTACATTTCCCTTGTCCTAAACCATCTTCCTCCTCTGTGTCAAATCTCTATATGGTGATCCACAACAATATTTGCATTGCGGTGATTCTTTTTCCTCCTATTTGCCTAAAGTAAATTTATTTCAAATCTAAAAGAATAATTGGATGACAAGGGAACTATCTCGGCTCTAATCAGATGGAACAATTCCTGGGGCCTTTGGGGTATGGCATCATTGTTGATCTCTTGGTTGTGCAGCTTCATACAAGAAGTGATTCTTTTTAGGACTCTGAATTCCTGCCTACAACTTTCCCCTTGCAGCCTCTAGACTTCTCTCTCCCTTCTGAACCATGTTAGGCCTACAATGCATGAAGGACTAAGAATCCCCACTTTGAGGAGTCATTTTCTGCTCCAGCTCCTCTCCTCTGGCAGAGGTACCACCTGAAGTACTGATCCTCCTCACTCTCACAGCCTTCTGGAAACAGGCAATTGTGCTTCTTCTAGGGGGACGCTGAGGATTAACTGTAAAAGAGCAATGCCTTTTTAAAAATAAACCTCTAATTTTAACTTCTGAGTTGTTATGGCTTTATAGCTTTCTTCTTCTAAAGTAATTCTCTAAGCTTCCTAATCCACTTGGTTTCAGACAGTCAGATATATTTCACAAATAACTATTACCTGCCTGCTTGCCAGGATGACAAACCTAGTGACTGCTCTAGTTCAAACAGATGAGGGGCAGTGACCAAGATTAAGACCCACATTTGTCATTGTGCTTTCTTTCTTGGGACTTGCTACCTTACTTTAGAGTTGGAGAAACTGGTAAAGGGTTATCAATGGTCAGGTGAGAGCTTGTCAGAATACACCAGACATTTGCCACATTTTACTGAAAAATCCGGAAATTCCTCCAAGGGGATTCTTTCTTTTTAAAGGAAGGCTTTTTTGTGATCCTGATAATTTTGTAACTCAGGTAATTGAGGCAAAAAGGTTTAAGCATTCATCTCTGTTGTATCTGAAGAGGACGCTGCCAGGGCTGGAGGCTGCCTCATGTCAAGTCCATAGCAGGAACTTCCTTGCCCACCCTAATCTCAGGAGATCACGTCCTAATATTTTGAACATAGTCAGGAGGAGTCAGGAGGAGGACAGGCTTCTGCATATGCTCAGAAGAACTGTCTCTTAGGGCATCTCATGTTGTGCTGGCCACTTGCTGTTATTCAAATCATGCAAATTTAGAGGTACTTTAAGCCAGGACTTTGATTTGAGGTTTCACTGGTGTTAGGCTCAGCTGCAATTCATCCCAGCATCACTGAGGGGTGAATTCCTGTGAACCACTTCACCATGAATCCTTAGCCATGCATAGAATTGTGGGCTTCCCCCTCCCTGTCCAGCTTTCCATGGGACTGAAAAACAAGCAGTAAAAAAACTCTGGATACTGTAAAGGGAAGAGGGTGAAGTTTAAAATTAACTATGGAAATTGGTGGGAAAGAAAAGCTGTTCCAGATGTTGCTTACAAATACTCTGGGAGGAGACATGATTTCTTAAGCTCCTCTCCTGATTTATGAGGGTCAGGAACTGAAACCAACATGGAATGCGGGATTCAGAGGAGCAGGCTTAAGCCCAGACCTAAGCCTGAAGCTCACTTGCTGGTTTTCTCTCTGAGCCGCCCCCCCCCAGGATTACTGGGGAATAATGCTGGGTAGGAAATAACTAAGGGATGCTGGCACGGATCGAGAGGGGATTCCATCTGCTCTGAACGTGAGGTAAGATTCCTTCCCAGTGCTAGAGAGAAAACCTCTTCTACTCATGATGGTGGTATTTTATGACTCTTTAGCCTGATTTCTATAAATTTTACTCTGAATTCTTTTTATCATTTACATATCATGTTTTTCCAATAGTTCCAAACTGAAAAGTTAGCATCTTTAATAAAAAAATTAAGAATGTATCTGTGAATCTGTAGTGACGAGAAATAAAAAATGGCTGGAAAGATACAGTAAATCACATTCTATTCTAGGCATACAATGTAGTTGTGTTGATTAAATTTATGTTTAAATTTAAATCCACTCCCGATTTAAGTTTCTCCCCTTCAACTCCCCTTCAGGGTCTTCATGAATCCAGGACTGAACTCAGTGCCCCTTAAATCTCCTGACAATTCTTGCAGAAATGAAGACTGCATGTGGCAGGGGAGCATGACGCTCTACTGGGGGAAATGCAGGCCCCAAAAAGCACTTGGCACGAGGAATTTCCAAAGGCCTAATAAAGTCAGGAACATCACTTAAGTTGGGAATGGAGGTGTAGCTGAAAATACATCTAGTTATGTTGTTTTAGCTTTGGGGAGAAACCAAGGGAACACTGTAAAAGGACTGGCAGAGCACTGGCAAAAATAATCAGATATTCACCTGCTCTGCGATCTCCCTTTTGTATTGTGCAGCAGCATGTTTTTAAGAGGAGGATGAATACTTTGGCAGCCTGTGATATGGAAAGGCTTTAAAGGACACAAACCTTCATCTTCTATTTCCCTGACAATGCACTTAGCCATTTTTCTGTCTCATTTTCTTGGGGGAAAATAAAAGAATTCAAAGACAACACATATCAAGATAACATGGCAGCAAGCCAGAATTAAACAGCCTTCGGTTCATCAAAGGATATTCTCTGCTGCCAGGAGTCAAGACAGAAGAGGAAAAAGAGTCAGAGGGCACTCCCTGAAACTACTTGGCTTGGATTTGGAAAGCCCCCTTCTCCAGGTGAAAAACATGGGTGACAAACCTCTTGTTACTGATGTTCCAGGACTGATGGAAGTGATCCCTGCTGTCTCCTGGGGAATGGAAACAACGGCTCAATGCATGCAAGACCTTTGGTGAAGGAAGCCTGCCGACGGAACACTCCACCCGTCTCCCCCTTCAGCTCCTCACCCACTGCCTCCCTCTCCATGAAGCATTGGGTCCTTTTGCCACACAGCTCCACCCTGTTCTCAAACAGCCGCCTTTGCTCCCTGACTCACAGCAGTTTATTTGCTACCTTCTCCTCAGTTAGCAGAAATTATATACGGCAAACCAAAGAATGAGCCGGCTTCCAAGATAAGAACCAGACAGCTCCGTATCATGATCCTTGATACTACAACCTCTACTGAGAAGACACCAAGGTGGCACAAAGGGTGGGGGAATAAATGCTTTTGGCTAGGTCTTTTCTGTCCACAGGAAAATTCTTCTGGTCTTTTGTTTTTAATTTCATACCATAATGCTGCACTACAAATCTCAAAGAATGCTTATTTCTGCTGTTCAAAATATTAGGACGGTATTGCTTCACAGGGGGCAGTTTCTGTTGATCTTAAAAGAAGGCAGGGATAGCTTAAAGGGTTGCACAATCGTGAGGCTAAGACTAAGCTCAGAAAGATTCATTTAAACTTTGATTGCCCCAGGATATTCTTGAGAGAAAAACATGCAAAAGCGAAACACTTAAAGCTCCAAAAGTGTTGTTTTAAAAAAATATGTTTACACCTCACAATGAGAAGAAGGATGCTACTGTGTCATGTGCATAAGGTGTGAGTGACAGGCAGGCTATTTCAGCTAAAAATTATTTTAACACAAAAGAGATGTAGGACATCCTGGAAACTTTGATCATGGTTGAAAAACAAAATTGTTCCTAATATTTAACCTTCTCCATAAGCCCCACTTTTTTTTCCAGCCCCAAAGTTCAGAGGGAAAAAGCAAGAGAGTCCTGTTCCGCCCTTTGTCCTGACAGAGGATGGAATCTTATTCTCCAGGCAACAAAACTGCTCCCAGGATTTTCCCAGTGTGCCTTACTTATAGGACCCAGACTGCTGGCCTATCCTAACAGGACGTTGTGGCTGATTTTATTTTGGGATTTATATTTATGTTCTAGAGCTGCAGAAGCATCCACCTCCTTCATGCCTCTTGCAACATGCAGTTTGACTGACTCTCCTCTATCCATCTAACCCCTTCAACTTGCTCCATTTTGTTCCATTTTTAGCTGCCCTGGGGCAAAGTCAACTTCTGCTGACACAACATGAACTACAGTCACTAGGGCCCAACTTGACTTGCTCAGGCTCCTCAGCACATATATCTGCAGGCGTGAAAGTGAATTTGGTTAAGCCAAGGGGTTACCTGCTACATAAATCCTGCGGCACAGCATTAAAGATTTACCCGTTGTTTTGCCACAGTACAAAGGCTTAGTGTATTCAGGTGATTCTGTGTAAAAGGCATCTTTTGCCACATGTTTCCTTTTCTTCTAGTTGTCCTGTTAGACTTTGCCAAGGCACAGGGGGATCTTGGATGGCTCAATCATCCCTATGGAAAAGGGGTAAGTTCAAGTTCTTTTTGAAAATTGTTCCTTGTTTAGAAAAAAGGTTGGAGTGAGCTTTCAATGTTAATTTGATATCTGAGGGTGACAATTCCCTCTAATGGAAAACATAGCAAGCTTTATGTTAATAATAAACATCTATTTTATTTTTTAAAAGGGAATAATTACTCCTCTGGGAGCAATGTCCATCTGAGAGGTCTAGATGGAAATATTCCTCCCATTGCAGGTTTTAGATTCAGAGTAATATTAGCAGGGAGAAAAAGATTTAATGAAAATTACTCCTGCACAATTATAGGATCCTACTAACCCAATTGGTTTTTGAAGGTCAAATAGACAACTATTTGACGGAAAGTAGTTCTAGGAACTTGATAAAGCCATTGTCACCAAAGGCAGTGCATCTCTAATCTTAAGATAGACAAGGGAATACATCCGTGCTCTACATAATTTTTTGTAAGCAATTACCTAGCCACAGCTGAAAACATGATGAGATTAGATGGATCTAGATTAATAAATTTCAGCCATTCCTATTTATTAGAGTTTAGCATTGCTTCCCAGAGTGAGTTCTATGGCTATTATCAAAAACAATTTATTATTTTTTCCTCCCTCCATCAGTGGGATCTTCTTCAGAATGTCATGAATGAATCCCTCATCTACATTTATTCTGTCTGCAATGTTCTGGAAGGTGATCAGGACAACTGGCTGCGGACCAACTGGATCTACCGAGGGGAAGCCCAGCGTATCTTCATTGAAATAAAGTTCACAGTCCGGGACTGCAACACCTTCTCTGCTGGGACAGGCACTTGCAAGGAGACTTTCAACCTCTTCTATGCAGAGTCAGATGTGGACTATGGCATCAATTTCCAAAAGCGCCAGTTCCAAAAAATTGATACGATTGCCCCAGATGAGATCACTGTGCTAGAAGATTTCAGCACCCGCAACGTTAAGATCAATGTGGAGACGCGCTCAATTGGGCCCCTCATTCGTAAAGGCTTCTACTTGGCATTCCAGGACATTGGGGCATGTGTGGCACTCCTCTCTGTCCGAATCTATTACAAGAAGTGCCCTGGAGTCTTCCGCAATATGGCCAGCTTTCCAGAAACCATTGCTGGTGCCGATTCGCAGACCTTGGCCAAAGTGCCTGGCACCTGTGTGCCAGAAGCTATGGCCACCGAGGAACCTTTCATGCACTGTAATTCAGATGGAGAGTGGCTAGTGCCTATTGGTGAATGCCTTTGCCGAAAAGGATATGAAAAAGATGGCGATAGCTGCAGAGGTAAGAAAACCTTGACTTTCTTCTCATTTGTTTATTGAATTTCTAGCCTGCCAAGTACTGAATAAAAGGGCATTTTAAAAAGTTAAGGAAAATAAAAGTTAATTCTGGTTTCTATAAAAGTTAAGCAATTTACAGATTCTACAAAGACAAGGCAAGGGAAGCAGGCTCTTCTATCCTTTTTTAAGTTGGGGGGAGGAAACTGGAATATTGCCGGGGCCAAGGCTGAACAAAAAGAGTAAGAATGAGCACAGATACTCATTTACTTCTACCCTAATCTTAAGCTCCACATCCCACATTCTACAATGGATCAAAGAATTTTACTGTTACACAAGAAGGAAAGCATCTAATATCTAAACAGAGGAGGGGGGGATTTGCAATGGCTCCTTGGCTTTGCCCTTCCTTGGGGAAGTAAGAGGACTAGACTGGCTTTGGAAACGATCATCAGAAATTATCCCAGAGCAGCAGCCAGATGCCTTGCAGAAGAGGAAGCCCAGGACTCTCATGTGGCCACAGATTTGGTGAGGGAGGCTGAGCAGGTATGCTTTGGCTGGCCTTTCCACCAGAGAAACAGCCAAGTCCTTCCCTCTGAGCTCCCGAGAGAAACACCCTCTGTCTCTCAGCTTAGGTGTGTCATCTCTGGCTCAGTTCCTGCTTGACAAGAACAGCTGGGCAGGAGACTCAGGTGCTGCAGGCACTTGGCAGAGCTGGTGAAGCATCCTTGGCAGGACAGGTTCCTCTCTGCTTCAGGAGCTATTGTTAGGTGCCAGGTGCCACACAGAAGCCACAGAGTTCTCATTCATACTGCCTTCTCCATTTCACATTGGTAGAACCAATTTCGGTTAGATCAAGATTTAATTTTGCGTCCTGATAAAGTCACAACAGATGACTGGACATATGGTTGATAGGCAATGTTGCAGGTAGTTTTTTTAAAAGACAGCATTTTATAACAAGTGAACCTAGTCTCAAAGTTTTAAAGAGTCTCATTTTAAACAGAATCAAATCCCTGGCCAAGGAACATATATCCATAGAACAGGCTAGGCTTAGATCAAAAAGAAACTGCTGCAACCAGGTACTATTGCTAATCTCCCATATAGAAAATGGATTCCAGAAGAGAAAAAAATCTGTCACCGTGTTCATGGATCTATCATGGGCCTATGACACAGTATGAAGAGAAGGGATGATTTTAAAATTCCTACATATTGTGCCCTGTAATAAAACAGCTACCCTACTTAACAACATGCTTCCAAGTATATCTAGATGGCCAAATCAGCCGGATGTAAAGGTTAAATGACGGTTTGCCACAAAGTTCTGTGTTGACCCCACTACTCTTTAATATCTACATATCAGATTTACCAGGCACTATTGCAAAAAAATTTCTATATGCTGATATTGCGCTGATCAAACAATCCGCCGACTTCAATACCTCTGAAAAAGCCCTTGAAAATGATTCAAAAGAAATGGATAAGTTCTTTGAAATCTGGAGGCTAAACCCCAGTATCAACAAAACTAAGGTTGCTTGTTTTCACCTGAATAACAGACATGTCAATTGCACGCAAAAGTGGAATTTAGAAACCAGTTGCTGAAGTTCAACCATAACCCAAAGTACTCAGGAGGACTCTCAATCGGACCTTAGGAAACACCTAAAAAAAACTGCAGGTAAAATAAAAACTAGGAACAAGATTTTACACAAACTCTCTGGCACTAGCTGGGGAGCAAGTGCCACAGTCCTTAGGACATCAGCAATTGCCTTGGTATATTCGGCAGTCAAATACTGCAGCTCTGCATGGTTAAGCAGCGCTCATACAAAAGTGGTGGATACTCAGCGTAATCACACTATGAGTATCAGGACCATTAAATCAACACCTTCTGAATGGCTACCGGTACTATCTAACGTACCATCCCCACCTTATAAGGCAATGAGCTTTAAAAAGGGAGTGGCAGAAATGTGAGGCAAACCAATTATTACCTCTGCACAAGGACTGTACAACCAAACACTTAAGGCTTAAATCTCGGGTTCCGCTGTGGAAGCTCAGATAGCAACTTGCCAGAGAAGACCTGGACATCGAGGCAGCGTGGCGCCAGGAGCGGGCACTTCTAATCCAGATTCGCTTGACCTAGTGTCTGATCCAGTACAATGGCTTTGATCTCTGAAGGAAAAACGGACAGCGCTCACTCAGATTCAAACCAACCGTGGCAGGTGCTAATATTGGAAACACACATGGGGTTGGCCGATAACTCTGTGATTGTGGGAAAGTCCCGCAAACTCTACACCACATTGCGATGGAAAACCTCCTCGGAAGGTTTCCTGGCTCCCTCAAGAACTACACCATCGTGAGGGCACTGCTGTCTGATGGCTAAACGATTTAGGCACCTGACCATAGGCCTAGCTACTCTAGCAACTGCTCATACATAACTTAATTTTATTCATTTTATTTATAACTGTATTCATCATTCGTACCATATGGTTTAAAAATAATTCATGGTCCCCATCGTTTTCATTTTATATATATACTTTACACACTGTCTCAGTGAACTTTTATGCAATATGCTGCATTTTGTTATGCCGTACAAAATAAACAAAATAAATAAAAGTAGGAAGGAGGTGTGCAGGAGCACAAGGAAGCTGAGGCAAGGAGATTTGGCTTCAGGAATGTGCCTGGATTGTGCAAAGAGAGATAAGGAGCTCTCAAGGTTGCGGTGTGATAGAGGCCTCTTGAACGCACACAGACTTCCTATCGCACTCTACCTCTTTTCTTCTTCATTATCAGGCTTATCTGATAGCTAATTACCACACTTCCCTCCTGCCTGCCAGCCGATATTAGGGGCCAAATGCAGAATGGGTGTCCATTTTTTTAGGTCATCCTAATTGCAACTGAGTGCCCTCCAGTCACACTAGACTGTGGATTCCATGGTTTGCCATGGCAAAAGGCTGTTGGAGGTGCCTGTCTCTGAGCACAGCTACCATTTTGGATAGAAGAGAAAGAGACAACAGCATGTTGCTGGTAGCACACCTTCCAGAACTTAGACACCAATTTAAATATACCTATGACCTACTTCTTTATGTGTAAGCAGCCATGCTGTTGCTGGGCTGCTTTTGTTCTCCCTCTCTGGCCTGAAAGCAGCATTTTCTAGTAGAAGAAAGGCAGAAAAGATAATTTGTTCTTTTAGGTAAAGATCCTCAGATCTTCCATCCATTCTGGCTTCCAGAAAAGGGAGGCCCCTGGGTGGGAAACAAAAGCAATATCTTCAGGAATAAACAGATATATTCTTGGCTTCCCACTTAGCCACTCCTTTTTTGCCTCTTGCTGCCAGGGTTTCTACTGCCACCAGCCATTCACAGTCTTCTCTGTGGACCTTCAGTAAGCAAAATGTCAGGAGTGGCTTTTGGGGTTACTCCTTGGCAGTCCAGCAACTGCCTGTCTTAAGCTTTCTCTTGCAAACAGGATTGTTTAAATGAGTCTCCCATCACCCGCCACCCATTCCAACAGGCTGGCACACCTTTGTGCAAAGCCTAAGGGCAAACCAGGTTTGCTTAGGACCAAGTGGCAAAATATTTAGAAGAACAGAGATTAAAAATGCCCCCTGGCCTTCCCATGCCTACAGAGGTGCACTGGACACACCAGTATGCATTCAGCATCCAAAACTCCATTCTAGTAATGTGTTATCAATTAAAATGGTCCCTCTTTCCAATTAAGTAGGCAGGTTATTTTTAGCAATCTTAATACCATTTTATTGGAGGAATGCCTCTTCAGAGATTATGCTTGTTGCTGTGATATACTAATTTCAAAAGCATTTACCTTCACTACATCTATAAGATCTGGGATGCAAATGCAGCTAGAGTTTTCTGTATCTATTGGCTGCTGTTGTGTTTCTGTAGCCTCATTTGGTAGTTTTACCTATTATACCAAAATTAAAATCATCTAATTGGATTTCAGGTCTGAGAACCTCTATGACATCATGTAGTAACATTAGGAGAATAATCAATACAAGCAAGGCATTAATCCTATGATTAGCACTGCATTAATTCCCCTCTTTAAGGCTAAGGTACAACTTAGAAGAATTCCAACCAATCAAGGGTGGAATTCCTAAAACAGCTTACATTCTGAGTAGGAGTTTTGAGAAACCTGTGTTGCAGTAAGAATCAGCAGACCATGCATATGATCACACTCACCTCCATTATAACCACCACTCCCAGTTTAATACCAGAGAAGCAGCTGCTGACGCACCTGCCTGTGGAGCCTAAGGCAGAGCCTCAGCATGCCTGCTAATTGCACATGGCCCCCTTTTGCTCTGAGGCAGAGAAACAAGACTTTGCTCAGGAGGGTTCTGTTTATCTTGGGTGGGGGGAGAAGGTGGCATCGTTCCAGTTCTCAGATCCGCACAGAATCTTCACCCTATGCCATACCTCTCTCCATTGCTGCACAAGTCTACACAAGCTGGGTCCTTTGGCCAATTTGTGGCCACAATCACTATGCAAAAAGGCCCTCCTTTGCCCTTTGTGTTCTTGATTATAGGCTATAGATAGATGCATATAGAAGCTACGTCAAGAAATCCCTGGATGTACGCTGCACTTGCCATGAACCCTGGTAAACCATCACTCTAAGCTAGAGTCTCTATAGGACCTATTTTCCTCATTGCATGACTGAAACACCTCTGATAAAATAATAGCTGCCATTGGATAATTATTATTATTTAATTCCTAAGATTGAAATATATTCGTATACCAGTTCTTCAAATATTAAGACAGGCCAATCATATTAGCATTGAGATTTAGTTCGGTAACAGAGCACATAAAATCCACCTCTGGCATGAAAAAACTACAAGTCATTCTAGATTAATTTTAAGTACGATGAGCCAAATGTCTGAGCCTATATATGACAATTTAGTATACTGAAAATCGCATAATGATGGAAATACACTCTAGCCATTTTCTGAGCAGTTACTTATTTTTAGTCTGCTATTATCCTATCTAACACTCATTTCAATGGGAGCTGCCTACATTTCTGTGTTGGAATCAAGGAAACAATAAGAGGTAACAGTTCGAAAATCTTGGTCATATCATCAACGTTGCCTGTTGCTTTCTACAGGAAACTCCATATGCCACATCATTTCACCCTATCCAAGGCACCAGCCCATCCCTCCCTGCTTGCCTGCCAATTTATGTGGCAGGTTTACTGCCTTCTCTTTGTTTCTCAACATACTGAAAAGGGACCACACACATAATACAAACAACTTTGGAGTGGCAATGTTGTTTCTGGAGAAACTGTTTTCAAAACCCAGACTGTCTTTTCTATTTAATGTATAATCTCTATTGTTTGCTTGATTTAATCTTCATATGATAATAATGCTTTAGTCTAGGCAGAAATTTAGAAACACAGAAAGGGTTTAAAATATTGAATCTGCAATCGAGAATATTATTTACAAAGGGCATATAGCATCTTATTTGGGGCCTTAGCGACCTGTGCTTTTTTTCTTTCTACTCATTTTAATCTCACAAGAAATACATCAAATACAGAATGCCAAACTGCCCCAAAGCCACTCAGTGATCCTTCTTAGTTGAGCAGGGACTTGAGTCTGGGGATCTTTGGGCCTAGAGCATTGCTCATCATCAAAGAGTTTCTTTACCTACTATATTCCCCTGGCAATTCCTCCTCTAGTCCAATTCCAGGAGTGAAGTAGTCAGTGCAGCCGTGCGGCAGTAACCCAAAGATACCTTCCAGTAAAACCTTCCTAGAGGAGCCTATTTATGTCTTTTCTTCCCACCACTCAGCACTTGATGTGTTTGAAATCTAATACAAACTGCCCCCCACCCATCAGATTGCTTAAGCACCCTCCCAAAAAAGGTGGGAGGCTGCTGCCCCTCCTGAGGGGGCAAAAGGTTGCTTGAGAAGGTTCATGCTTGAAAATTACTTTCACTGTTATCTCAAGTAGACTGGCATTTCTCCCAAAGGCTCCCTGATACAACCACTGTCCTGATGCCATTGAAGCAAGAGATTGGGGCTGGCCAGAGAGATGCTCAAACAAGAACGGGGAGGGGAGGATTTCTGAAATTTCTTCCTCTGCTGGCTCCTAGAGGAAATGACTCAGTTCCCAGGAACCAGAGAGCAAATCCGTTTCCAATGGTTGACTTTACCAGTGCAGGAAGTAAATAAGAATACTCTTAAGCAGGACACGACTTTTCTCCGCAGCCCTGTTCTTCCAACATAACTGCAACAATATTATACCCTCAAAGTGAACTTATGTCAGCAACATATGCTATAAAACAAAATGGCAGCAGACATCATCTTTCCTTTGTTTCAAGATGAAGCTTGAGAAGAGACTGAAGAGAAGATCAGTCTTTTTCCTTTCAGGTAGTACAGTACTTTGTTTTGAAAGTTTGTTGATGAACTTCATTGGATTTGCTTTTATTTCAGTACTTGTGATACATTCACTCCCCTTTTATAGGTGGAGACTTGAGACTGAGAAAGTGATCTGTCATAATCCACTATTAATCCCTCTCTTTTGTTTGACTGTACCTGATTTCTGACTAACTATATTCACTGGCCAACCTTGGCTACTGCTAGTCTGAACTGTAGTTCAGAAAGCCAAGCAAACCAACAAATGTGCTGTTTTCTTTACAGCTTGCTTGTCTGGATTTTTTAAACAAGACATTTCCAACAGCGCCTGCTCAAAGTGTCCCTTGCATACACTGCCTTCTTCTGAAGGCTCCACTTTATGTCCTTGTGAGGAAGGCTATTTTCGGGCTCCAAGTGATCCAGTTTCCATGTCATGCACAAGTAAGTGAGAAACAGAACTGGTTCTGGGAATAATAATCCTAAGAAGGATGATTTCTTTATCCCTCTCCCAAACTGAAATGGCTGAGATAAACTTTCACTAATCCAAATACTTTTCAATGTATTGTCTGTGAAGACTCTCACTCGTCCAGGGTAATTGCATCGCAACAAAGTTTAAAAAACAGGCATCTGGA
>JANHZU010005871.1:7667-19661 GCA_032468055.1 Acrochordus granulatus | reverse complement strand
CCCATGAGTTTGCACCTGCAAGAGGGGGGCTGATTCTCATGAGTTTGTATCTGCAAGGGGGGGCTAATTCCCACACTTTTCCTTCCAGATAAACCATTCATGATCATCACAGAATACATGGAGAATGGTGCCCTGGATAAATTCTTGCGGGTAAGTCTACTTTGTTTCCCTGCCAAACCTGTTCTCATGTATAAAGCAAGAAAACTGAAAGAGGATCCTTCTCTCTTGTGAATCAACATCAAACTGTTCCTGATTCAATGAAGAGGGCTGGATGTCAGATTGCCTCTGTCAGATTTGATCATCTACTTAAAAATCTCCTTCAAATAGATTGGCTGGAAAAATGGGGGTTCTGAATCCTTCCACTCTTTCTCCAACAGGAAAAAGATGGTGAGTTTTGTGTCATACAGTTGGTGGGCATGTTGAGGGGAATTGCTTCTGGAATGAAATATTTGGCCAGTATGAACTATGTCCATCGGGATCTGGCTGCTCGCAATATTCTCGTGGATAGCCAGCTGGTCTGCAAAGTCTCTGATTTTGGTCTATCCCGTGTCCTGGAGGATGATCCTGATGCTACTTATACCACCAGCGTAAGTAATCTCAGACAACTACCTTGCCTCTCATGTTAGACTGCAATCCAGAATAGTCAAGATAATAGAAAAAAGTGGGAAGATTGAGTTGAAGCAAAATGCCCAAAGCCAGGGATGACATCTTCAAAGTGTCACTAGATGGAATGAGAATCTGGAAAATTTGGAGTGGGGGGATCTAAGGAGGAAGAAGTCAACAGATGAATTGGTCTTATCGCACAGACTCAAGTGGGAGCCTAGTATGGTAGGAAAGGCGGGGCGTGGGGAGAGATGAAGAAACATCTCTTTCCAGGTTTGTAAACAAGTTGGGAGTTTGTTCATTAAGATCTACTAAAGAGCTAAGGCTTGCTGAGAACTGCTTCTCTATCTCACATTTCACTTCACATATTGCATTATACCATAATTTGGTTGGTTTTGGCTTAGCATTATGATTAAATTCAATCTCTTGGATTTGTGAAGCAAGATTTATGGCTTGTCACTGAGCAAGAACCAAGCCATTACACCTTGTTTGGCAAACCATGGTTAAAACAACTCCACCATAATACAAATACGTAAACTCAGGAGCTTAAAAAGGAAACATTGTAATAAGAAAACCAAAAATGTTAAAGAACATTGATGTCAGAGGAAGACATTTATTAAAGTGATCCATGTTTTTCTGCAATTTGTGGCTTTCAGCATTAGTGCTTTTGATGTGCAGATTTGCTTTTCCTCCCACTTAGGGTGGGAAAATCCCCATCCGATGGACAGCACCCGAGGCCATCTCTCATCGCAAGTTCACTTCTGCCAGCGACGTCTGGAGTTACGGAATCGTCATGTGGGAGGTGATGTCTTACGGCGATCGACCTTACTGGGAACTCTCCAACCACGAGGTAGGCCCTTAGATGTCCTCATGTCAGATGCAGGGTACAGCTCGGGTAATGTCTGCATTGACCCCGGACTCCTTTTAACTCTCTTGATTACAGAGAAGCCTATTTAAAGATATTATTGTTCATAGACAGGAGGTGCTCATATCTGGTCAGGAATACAGGAGTCTTTTCATTTTGTTTTCAGCTGCAGACAATACCTTTCCTTTGAAATTATGATTGGTCCTCACCAGACATTTTAGAATCCTGGGGTTGTTAAGGGACTTTGGAGATCTTCTAGTCTATCCCAGACAAATTGCTGTGCAACATTTCTTGAACCCCTCAAGTGATGGATCCCCACACTCCAGGAAGGAGGCTGTTCCACAGCTTCATAAGAGTCAGGAAAAGCTTCCTTAGTTCAAGTTTCCACCCACTGACTTTGCTTTTCCTGTTAAATCCCCTTTAGAAGGGCCTTCCTAATTTAGCCTCTTGAGTTAAAATTCCCATAATGATGTTTACTCCTATGATGCAAATTATATCTGACTGTCCATTTTTCTAGACAAATATCTAAGCTCTTATCTTTGCAAAGGCTGTAGGTTGCTAATTGTTCCTTGATAGAGCCGTTGATGTGTGGATGGTCATGGATGGGTGTGCTCTCCAGGCTCCAAACTGCTATTTTCCTTCCCAAATAGGTAATGAAAGCAATTAATGAAGGCTTTCGACTTCCTGCACCACTGGAGTGTCCTTCCGCCATTTACCAGCTAATGATGCGGTGCTGGCAACAAGAGAGAAGTCAGCGTCCTAAATTCAATGATATTGTTAGCATCCTGGACAAGCTCATCCGTGCTCCTGAGTCACTCAAGACTTTGGCAGAGTTTGACCCTCGGTATGTCTTGCTCTCAAATCCTTACAGGTTTCTTGCAGTTTGGAAACCTTTGTCTGAGCCTTTTTCCACTGACCCTTGTCCTAGAAGCACATACTGTAAAAACAGGCCCACAAATTGAACACCATGTTCACTTCCCCTATTCCCCACCATTATTTTAGAAAAGGTCTCATTCTAAAGAGCTGTGGCCCTTTTTGTCTTTGAAGGATTTCCATCCGCTTACCCAGCACCAGTGGCTCAGAGGGAGTTCCTTTCAGAACTGTGGCCGAGTGGCTGGAGTCCATCAAAATGCATCAGTACACAGAGCACTTCCTACAAGCTGGGTATAATGTCATTGAGAAGGTGGTGCAGATGACCAATGAGTGAGTGTGGCTTTGCAGACACGTGCCCTATGAAACCTGCTTTTTGTTATTTAGTTTTTTACCCACATGTCAGGGCCATCAGCTATCTCATTCTATTGCATTATAGTTTCCTTGGAAGTCTCTGTTCTACTTCATAGGAAGAATGTGTATTATTCTAAAAATTTTGTCTTAGTTGGCTGAACTCAGTGTCCACTTGACTCCTTCTAAGGACACCCCTTTGTGTATTTTTGAAACAGAAAATCAGACTCTTCTATCATCCATCACCTTCATTAATAATAAGCTTTAGCAACAAGTAGGAAATGCACATTTGTGCAAAAGGCATGTGTAAATGGCACTGGAATAAGACACCTTTCAGCAAAACCACTCCAGGCAGACTTAATTTTCTTTTTATTTACATGAATGTAGCTTGGAAAATTAATTTCCATATTTGCATGCTTCATTTTTTCCATCTGTGTTTATTCCACTGATGAACTTGTATTTTGTTTTCCTTATAAAATCCACTTCGGAGTAGCTATGTATGAGAATTTCACATTTTCACAAAAAAGGAGGGTGAAATCCCTCCCGCTGCCCCAAAAAATGCAGTACAGCAAATTCCATTTGCTCTGTCCATCTGTCCTCTTTGGAGAGAATGCTCCAAAGATTAGCCTATAATTAGGTCATTTTATACCATCATGCCGCCAGAAAAGCAAGAGTCGTTTATTAAATGCAGCAGGATATCTGGCCTCTTTGGATTACTGTAAGGGAGCTTACAACTCCACTGCAGAGAGGCTACAACATTGAACAAATGAACTATTATATATTGCAGCTGGCTACTTTAAAGAAAAAAGCCTAATCTATTTTATGGCTCTAAAATTACAGTGTTTTCCACTAATTCTTTTCATCTGTTCTTCACATTGCCAGGGATATCAAGAGAATTGGAGTGCGTCTACCAGGACACCAGAAGCGAATTGCCTACAGCCTCCTAGGACTGAAAGAACAAGTCACCACCATCGGTATTCCAATCTGAGCGGGAGAAAATTCAACATCAGTAGCTCTTTTGCCCTCTTAGCTACTGTACTTTGCTTGCTGACTCTAGAACCATCTGCAAACACTTTTCCTGGTATATACTTGAAGCGGAGAATCCAAGTGACCTCTTAGCAAGGATGCTGACAGTCAAGCACCTGTCTCTCCAACTTCGTAGTTTCATATTTATTGTCTGTCTTCTGATCCATCTTTTGGAAATGTCATGCCCTACTCTCTGAAGTGTCCAGGGGAAGCCATTAGACTGCCTTATTTCCCCAGACAGAGCTGCCAAAAGCCATGTGGCATAACTACAGTCTGACTTCTTGCTTGGAAAGACCCTCAGGCTACTGAATGTTTGTGCTGCCCTTTCTCTCACCTTCTTTCTCCATTTTGCTTCATAAACCCTTGACTACTGCAGCATAAATCATTGGTCCACTGCTAGGGTACTACATTCCTCTCTGAACTCTTTTTGAAACAAAAGTCTGCTCCTTTTTACATTTGGAAGCCCTCCCCCAATATCTTAGTGTCTGTTTCTTTCATCTTAAAAGTGGAGAACTGCATAATTATAGCTTGTATACAAAGCTAGGTTTTAACTTTAATTTGATTAGGGCCATGCACATTGACAAGTATGTGCAGTACAATAGGAACTGCTGGATATTTTGTTCTTGATTTGTGCTTTTGTTCAGACACAGAAGAATTTTTCTTTTGTGAATTTTTCTATTCTGCTTTGTAATGAACCTAGCCTGGCACTTCCAAGGGGCTGTGTAGAGACTTTGCTCAAACCTCACCTTAACAGTGGTTTGCCAAGAATAATCCAAAGACAACTCTTTGCGAGTCACCTTATTGTGTTCTCACTTGTTATTTATTCATCCTTCCAAATGGCTCCCTAAATGCACTCTTGACTTTTGGACAATTATTCTTCCTACATAATATTTCATTGTTAATGTTAATTTATTTTTATATTTATTACTTTTTTTAAAAAAAGGATTGGTTCAATGTTAAACATAATGACATTTTTTAAAAATTACTTTTGTGCATAAATAATTATCTGGCTTTAATAAAATGTTTTTATTCTTTCCTATGTGTGTTTGAGGAAATAAGAGGTGTGGAATAGATATACATTGATGCTAGAATTCAGACAATTACTAAAGTATAAGCTGACCCTAAGGAGGACATGATGTGGTAAGTACATCCCATAATAAATCTATAGCAGCATTTGCTAATGTGGCCATGGCTACCCCCTCATCTGGTTTCCAAAGGAATTAGAAATTTGATCTCAAAAGTATGATCTAACCTTATCTTTTTTATATTACCATGGAAACTGGCAAACCCAAACCACGAAGCCTAATTTGGAAATAGAAGGCAATCATTGGGCAGCAATATTTCTTTAGAAGCCTCCCAGCAGCATTTCATTTCAATTTAGATTTCTGAATAATAAGTATAATATGCAATGGAGAAATGCACTGTCCTTGCGACCGAGAAGATTCTCCTATGGAGCACTACAAAATGCCAGTCACCAGAAAGAAGCAATAAGGGGAATTATCTCTTTGAACAGCCCTGATTAGTATGTAAAGAACAAACTTTAACTGTATCCTGAAAATAGTCATGGCCTCATGGATGCATAGCTTTATCCTCAGCATTACCTAGATTTGTTTCATGCTGCAGAGTCTCTTTCTAGGAATTGCCTGTCCACAGTGCATGCTCTGGGCCCTGCAGGTTGGATCTGTGTCACAGTGAAGAGCACTGTTGCACACATTACAGTGCAAACATTGATTCAATGCATGACAATAGTCATTTCAAACAACTGCAAAATGTGTTAGATGTTTTAACCTCACTGTAAGTACCAATCCTAGAGGGAAAAAATGGCAAGTCTGATAAGCAGCTAGATCTTAGAATGCCAGGCTACAAATCAGTTCTAAAGCCACTCATTTAGAGTTAGAAAAACCCTGTCAAGTAGTGATCCCTGTCCTGATGCCAAGGGGAAACAAGCCTCTCCTAGGTTATTTGTCTGAGACATGGTGACTTTGCCAATTCTCAGCTTGTTTATTGGGATTTCCACCAAAGAGTTTTTCCAACTGAACTATGATGTATCATTTTGGGCTACTGCATAACACTGGAATTGAAAAACAAAACTAGAGTTAATGATTTTTGTTTTTAATTATGTTTTTTATTGTAAGCTGCCAACAATTGCTTTGATTTCGGCAGCATATAAATTTAATGAACAAATACTGGGCATGGCTGGCACAACAAATTTGATATGAGTGGTGTCTTAAGAAAAAGTTGGCAGGCAAGAATGGAGTACCACAGCTTGCAAGCTACAGGACGACCAGAGAAAGAGGATACTGAGGACTAAACATGGGACCTTTGGAATATAGAGTAATTCATCTCTTGTTGAACTGATGGGAGAAAAACACAGCAGAAGGGGACACAAGATAGTCAGAGGCTTAGCAAGCTGGACAGAAAAACAAGGGGCGTGGACTGTAGATTCACACACGTTGCCTACAGGGAAGTAAAGCTGGGAATGTTCAGTACCTTGTCATTTTACTGTGGTACAGTACAATAATCCATGATTTGCAAAGCTCAACATCCTCTTCACATCCATGCATCTCGCACATAGTCAAACAATTTAGCCACCCATCTTACAATTCAATGGTTCTAGGAAGCAAACCATGATTAAAATCTTAATTACTACCCAAGCAATCATTTATTTCTTGGAAGTTAATGTGGGGATTGATGTTTTTATTGAAAATTATCTGTCTTTATTACCTCTGTTCTCTTAATGTTCTTCCTGTCCTCAACTCTTGTTCTTCCAACTGTCCTGCAATCCTACTTTCAAGTCCTGCACATGAGTACAACAGGCCTTTTTCTCTAAATGCTCCTCTCCTCTCTTCCTTTAGGCATATAACTCTTTTGCATGTCCTTATTTGCTTCTAAGGATATAAAAGACATAGTAACACATTTTCGGCAGTGGGAAGAATATTAAGGCAGGAAGAAGGAAATTAAGGGAAGATTCCCAATAAAATCATTCTACTGCCTTTGAAAAATATATATGAAGCCAATTTATTATAGATACAGTGGTACCTCACAAGACGAGTAACTCACAAGATGTGAAACTCGCAGGACGAGCAAAAAAATTTCATAAAACTTCTTCCGCTAGACGAGCCGCGACTCACACGACAAGCAAACTTTGCGCAATAACTTGTGCATCATCATCAGTGTATTTCTTGTTCAGGCAGCAACTCCGTGCAAGAATTCTGCCAACGCGGCAAGCGTGCATGTGTTCTGTCGCCTCTACCACGTGCTGTACTCCACTGTTGCACAGGCGACAATCCCGCACGAGAGTTCTACCAATGCAGCAAGCACACAGACGCGTTCTGCCGACTCTGTCGCGTGCAGTTTACTGTTACTGTGCGTGTGACTGACATTGCCAGAATCCTGATTGCAATGAGCCCCCCTCTCTCGTTGCGTAAACAGCGTAAATTAAGTGAAAGGAATTCAAGAGATGGAACTCCCGAGACTTCAGACTCCAGATTCAATCTCCAGGCTGTCCCCTCCCCCTCAAAGTCTCCTCTCCTCTCCTCAAAGCGCGCGCGCATGCACACACACACACAAAATAAAGCAGAAATTGTCCTTATCCTTGCCCAAAATAAAGCAGAAATCCCCCCTCGTTGCTTCTCCCCTCATAGTACGGAGGCAAGATGTGCTTCCAAACCACCCACAACACCTGGAAAAGCTGAGGGAAAAGGCCCTTTTGCCTTGAGTGGCGGCGGTAGCGGATCCTCCGAGCCAGCACAGCAAGCAGCAGCCAAGGCCAGAACCTGCCTCGAAGCAGATCTATAAGTGCTGGTTAGTTTGCTCTATTTCTGCTTTATATCGTGTGTTAATCATGGTTACTTGTTTCAGATGTTAGGGACAAACATTTCTACATCAAATTCCATTGAAAAAGATTTTTTGGTGAATATTTTTGGGGGTGTGGAACGGATCATTCGACTTTCCATTGTTTCCTATGGGAAACCTCGTTTCACTTTAAGAGCATTTTGTCCTAAGAGCATTCTTCCGGAACGGATTAGTCTTGTCTTGTGAGGCACCACTGTATATTAAACTCAGCTAAATACAATGAGGTCCTCAATGCTATCTGAAAGGTGAGCATGGTCAGAGCCAATCTAACGGGCAGCTGTAAGGCAGGCATAGGTACATAAAGGTACACTTCCCACATCTCACTAGATGACAATCCCTAATTAACAGGATCAGATCCTGCCCTCTTGCCCAACCTAATACAATGGATAGAAACAATGGGAGTTAGCCAATCCCATGCTATTTAGAGCATTATAGGCAATAGCTAGTACCTTGAATTGCACATATAAGAATTTGGGAATTAGTGGAACAAAGATGAATTCAGGAGAATTGCATACTACTGTAGTTCTATCTGGAATAGTGGAAACTCATCCATAATTAAAAAAGGGAAATCTCCATGTCCAAGAGGCCCTAACACCTGAAGCCACTCCATCTTGCTTGGAATAAGTTGAAGCATGTTCATTCCCATTTAGACCCCACTGCTGTCAGCCATTGACACAGAACCTTCATAGCATCACTTGGCTGGCCAGGGACAGAGTTATACCAGGTTAGTATCATCGAATATTGATAATTCTTCACTCTATGCCATCAAATGACTCTACCCAGCAGCTGCACATACAAGTTAAACAGGAGTGCAAAAAGAGTTAAGGGGCTGTGTGGAAACATCTCCCCGTCGACTGTTGTCTCAAGCCATTTGGTTCTGCTTAATATGTGCACACAAATCAGCAAAAAGAAAAGGGGAAAGAAATGCAGATTAGTGCTGGCAATTCCCACTTTCTAAGGACTGGCCATCAATGATTTTCTGATATGGTAAAAGATTACTACAGTTTACACTTTTATTATTCCATAATACATAATCCTCAGGTCTATCCCCAGCCTCCACAGCCCTTTATAAGAGATCAAAATAAGTACACAGCCAGCAATCATTTAATGCAAATAGACGTGAAAGATTTTGCAATGCAATACCGTGATGGTAAAAGGACTTTCAGGATGCCATTGTCCAAAGTTCAAACAGTCCAATTATGGGTTATTTATTTATTAAATTTATATGCTGCCGAAACCCAGAGAAATATAGTTGGGTTAATAATGGTGGTTAACCCAACTATATTTCTACCAGGCCTTTGTGTCAAAAGACTATCAAAGAAACACACTATCCAAAAATAATACTTAAGTTAAAAAGGTAAAGGTTTCTCTTGCTAGTTGTGACTGACTCTAGGCAGTGGTGGCGAATCTATGGCACACGTGCCAGAGGGGGCACTCAGAGCCCTCTCTGTGGACAGGCAGGCTGTTGCCCCAGCACAGAGTTCATTCTAGAAAGCCAGAAGGACACAGGGCTGGGCTACTCCCCTCCCCCTCACTTGCGCACCTGAGGACATTTCTCACATCCCCCACCCCTCTGCCCAGCAGCCCAATGGGAGCGCTTCCTCCCTCCCCTGTCAGGGTAAGATGGGCAGCTCATGTGCAGCGGGAGGGTGCAGTGCAGATGGCAGCCTGTTGCGTCTGTGGCGAAGGTGATTCCCGTGGTAGGGTTGGAGAGGAGCTAGGTTGGAGGGGAGCATAGCTCACTGTGTGGCATAGAGGAGCTAGGTTGGAGGGGAGCAGAGCATAAAGCAGAAATAGAACAAACTAACCAGCACTTACGGAACTGCTCCAAGGCAGATTCTGGCATCAGCTGCTGCTAAGCTATCTGCTGTCTGGTGCCTCCTGCTGGATCAGGAGGATCCGCTGCCGCCCCTTGAGGCAAAACGGCCTTTCCCCTTTGCAACGTCTTTCTGGGGGTCTTTCCTGGGTGGTTTGGAAATGTTTCTTGTCATAACTTGCCTCCGTGCTATGAGGGAAGAAGAGATGGGCAGCAGGGGGACAGGCTGGATGGTGCTGGGCAACGAGTGTGTGTGTGTTTTTGTGTGCATGTGCGCACATGCATGCGCTTTGCAAAGATTCCCAGCTGGAGTGAGGGAGATGAGAGGAAGGAGAGGAGGGGGAGGGTTACTGCTTGGAAGGAGAATCTGGAATCTGAATCTCAGGAGTTCTCTCTCTTGAATGCCTTTCACTTAATTTATGCTTTTTACGCAGCAAGAGAGAAGAACCATCGGCTCCATTATGAGATTTCCCATGCAACCTCATCATGCGGTGCTCGTCTTGCAAAGTTGCCACTCGTCAACCGAATTGAATTTTTAAAATTTTTGCTCGTCTTACGAAAATCTCATTCACTGAGATGCTTGCAATCTGAGGTTCCAGTTTGGGTACTCGGTCTCTGAAAGGTTCGCCATCACTGCTCTAAGGGAATTGAGAAAGCCTTTTGGATTGAAGGTGAAACGTCTTCGACTTGAGAAAAATCCAGTCCAGATGCCTGTTTTTTAAACTTTGTTGCGATGTAACCAAAAAAAGATAGATTTCGTGATGATGCAGTTCAAAATACCAAAGTATGCATTAATATTTTCTCTATAAAACTTCTGTTTCTTCCAGGAATTTGACATATTGAAGATAGTCCAGCATTCCAAACTTTAAAGAGATCTTAGATAGATGTAGAGAATAAAGCTGTGGCTCCCATTTCCATGAAGCAATAAATCTCCCAGAAGCAGATAAGCTTTCAGTAGGTCCATAATATTGTGATTTAGCAAAAGAAAACAAAATCTAATTCAAACACAATTGAGACTTTTGCGTTCTAAAAAAGAAGACAGTGACACACACTTCTTCCATCATAGTTCTGTTGCAACAGATTTGGACCACATTACAGTCCATGAACTCCACAATTATGCATTCTGTGTTCAAATACCTTTTTTTGGCCTGTTCCAAATCTCCTTCCAGTCAGCTTCAATGAGTGACACAGTCTCTGTGTGTGTTTTAAAGAAGAAGAACGAATTCTTCATGTCTCTTTTCTCCATGCCATACCTGACTTTAGAGTTTGATCCTATTTTCCCTGAGATGGTCTAAGCAAAACAGTTCCACCCATCTACTCTTTGTATAAAGCCCGTTGAAAACTCTCTGTTCTTTTGCTCACTGTCTCCTATGCTTTTTTCAGTTGTATTGTGTATGTATGTGTATGTATAGATACAGATATATGTAGAACTGGCAACCAGAAAGAAAATATGTATTATAATTGTGGACATATTACAAATTGATATTACAGTGGTGCCAGTTTGGGAGGGTCAGTTCCTTTCTGAATGATTTCCAGCCTTTCCATAATTGCCACCTCCTGAGTTGGCACTTTCAATGAGCTATCCATTATGATCCCAAAGTTTTTTTCCTGATTAAGTTACAGATGTTTCATATCCATTCAATGTCGTCTTCTTCTTCGTCTTCTTCTTCTTTCAGCTGCTCCCATCAGGGGTCGCCACAGCTAATCTTCTGTTTCCATCTTCCTCGGTCTTCAGCATCCTCCTCATTCACACCAACCTCCTGCATATCCTCTCCAACAGCATCCATGGACCTCCTCCTAGGCCTTCCTCTTCTCCTTCTGCCCAGTAGCTCCATCCTCAACAACCTCTTCCCAACATACACTTCATCCTTCCGCAACACATGCCCAAACCATCAAAGTCTCACTCCTCTCACTTTATTGCCAAACCTTCCTACCTGGGCTGTCCCTCTAATATACTCATTTCTAACCTTGTCCAACTTTGTCACACCCAGTGAAAATTGCACATCTTCAACTCTGCCACCTCCAGCTCCGCCTCTTGTCTTTTGGTCAGGGCCACTGTCTCCAGGCTGTCCAGCATTGCTGGTGTCACCACCGTCTTGTAGATCTTCCCTTTCACTCTTGCAGATACCTGTCACAGATCACTCCTGACACTCTTCTCCACCCACTCCATCCCGCCTGCACTCACTTCTTCACTTCTTTGTCACATTTCCCCTTACTTTGGACTGTTGATCCTAGATATTTAAAGTCATCTATCTTTACCCCTTGCAACTGCATCCTTCCACCATCCTCTCTCTCATTTATGCACATGTACTCTGTCTTGCTCCAACTGGCTTTCATTCTCTTTCTCTCCTATGTGTACCTCCATTTCTCCAGGTTCATCTCAGTGTACTCCCTACTTTCACTGCAGATCCCAATGACATCCGCAACATCATATTCCGTGGAAACTCCTGTCTGGCCTCATCCGTCAACCTGTCCATCACCCTTGTAAACAGGAAGGGGCTGAGGGCTGATCCTTGATGCAAACCCACCTGAACTTTAAACCAGTCTGTCATTCCTACTGCACACCTCACTGCTGTCACACTGTCTTCATACATATCCTGTACCAACT